>CAIGQZ010032409.1:4361920-4373721 GCA_903798205.1 Danio tinwini
TGGTGTTAGTTTAGAAAGGAGGTTTAATAACAGATTGACATTTTTTTATTTGTTGTGGACTGATGGTGGGAGGACTTTTAGCATAGATTATTGAATCAAATTAGACCATTAACATCTCACTCAAAAAATAAAACATTAAGCAACACTCAGTTTTTGTTTTGGAAATAGGCTAATTTTACAGCTCATACTTGAGGTAAATAGTTGAGCTTTACCATGTTTGAATCCATTTAGTCGATCTCCGGGTCTGGTGGAAGCACTTTTAGCTTAGCTTAGCATAGGTCATTGATTCAGATTAGACCATTAGCATCTCACTTAAAAATGACCAAAGAGTTTTGATATGTTTCCTATTTGGTGTTGCTGAGGATATATAAAATAAATTTAATGACAGATTAACATTTTTAATTGGTTGTAGACTGATAAATCTCCGGTGAGAGCACTTTTAGCTTAGCTTAGCATAGGTCATTAAATCAAATTAGACCATTAGCATCTCAATCAAAATGACCAAAGGGTTTTGACAAGTTTCTTATTTGGTTTTGCTGATGATTTATAAAGGAAGTTTGATAAAAGGTTGATATTTTTATTTGGTTGTGGACTGATATATCATTGAATCAACTAGGCCTAATTTTAATAGACTCATTTTAAAGCACCCCTAGAGTTAAACAGTTGAGCTTTACCATGTACTTTTACTTTTTGGTCATTTTTGAGTGAAATGCTAATGGTCTAATCTGATTCAATGACCTATGCTAAGCTAAGCTAAAAGTGCTCCCACCGGAGATTTGAGCATTACACTCAAAAATGACCAAAACCTTGTTTCCTATTTGAAGCTCTTGGTCACATATTTGGTCATTTTAGAACAAGATGCTAACGGTCTAATCTGGTTTAATGATCTATGCTAAGCTAAGCTAATCAAAAAGTGTTCCCACGAAACCCAAATATCAGCTGTATGGGTTCAAAAATGGTAAAACCCAGCTGTTTAACTCTAGGAGAGCTGTAAAATGAGCCTACAAATAACAAAAAAGGATTTAATAAAATCATAATTACATATGCTGAAAATAGGAATGTAATGAAATTTCCATCATCTTAAAAGAGGAACTGTTTTGTTGCAAGAGTGACTGGTTAGTTTATCACTAACTAGCCACTGTAAAATTGAAGAGGCCGCTGATCTCAGTGCAGTAATAACTGAGAGTAATTGCTTGCTGATCCTCTTACTGGTGTTGCTGATGATTTATAAAGAAAGTTTAATAACAGATTGACATTTTTAATTGGGTGTACACTGATATATCAGCCAGTTTTGAGGCAGATTATTGGCATCTGCTGGTAATCCTGCCATCTTTGTTGATTAACCAAAGCGCTAATTCCTTCCTGTGTCCATCCCAAATATCTACTCACTGTTTTGTCAACAAAATGTGTGTGTACATTTCAAGCCTTTTTCATTCAGTTTCGTTAAATTGGAATATGATAGACATCAAATGTATTGTGCTAAGTGAGCATTCTTGTTTATTTGAAAAACATTATTAAAGTCAGATATTCGGCTTTGAAAATGTGCATTACGCGGCGGAACGGTTATCTTTGTTTTGGTTCCTTAAACCCCCCCAAGGCTGCAAGGTGGCACAGTGGGTAGCACGTTCGCCTCACAGCAAGAAGGTCACTGGTTTGAGCCTCGGCTGGGACAGTTGGCATTTCTGTGTGGAGTTTGCATGTTCTCTTTGTGTTGGTTTTCACCTGGTGCTCCGGTTTCCCCCACAAGTCCAAAGGCATGTGCTATAGGTGAATTGGGTAGGCTAAATTGTCCGTAGTGTATGAGTGTGAATAAGTGTGTATGAATGTTTCCCAGTGATGGGTTGCAGCTGGAAGGGCATCCGCTGCGTAAAACATATGCTGGGTAAGTTGGCGGTTCATTCCGCTGTGGTGACCCTGCCTGATTTCACGAGGACAGTAAGTATTTTACATTTTGTCAGTTTAGTGGAGTTCAGTCGTACGAAAATGTATGATTTTAAAAAGGAGGCGTGGCACCCAACCCCGCCCCAAACCCCAACGCTCATTGGGTGATGAGCAAATCATACTAATTTGTACGTATTAGATCGTTTGAATTCATACGAATTAGCCTCTAAATTTGAAAGTTACGAATTGAGATCGCGTTGGGGGACCCCAGATTAATAAAGGGACTAAGCCGAAAATAAAATAAATGAATGAATGCATGAATAACCCGCCCAATCATATAACCCGCCCACCCCAGATTGGCTTGATAGAAAACTGTGTATTACAATTGTAAATCATTACCTGAGCAGCTTACATTGTAACCTTGTGTCCTAACAACATGCTACAAGACAAGATTTGCAGTGATAAGCAATTTGGCTGTTTGCAACAGACGAAACACGACAGAAATTTAAATACAGCCGTTCAGAAGCACAGAATATGCACTCACTGCACTCTAATAAAAGGGGAAGGTTTATAATCTAATTAATACATATTAAACCTCTTTAACATTATTAAATGTAGATGCTGAATCACTGATATGTGTTGGTTTGCACTCAGTCTCAGCTCTAAAGTTCAATTTCAGTTTTAATTTCAAAGGTTTATTTTATTTTCCAGATCTGAGATTAACTATCTGCTGCTTAGTGGCAGTTCTAGTTTAAATGGCACCCTGGGCGAACCACCCCATACCCCAATAAATACAATTATACAATTATTATTCTAAATAAATAACAGAAATCAATCCTAAATGTTACTGGAAAACAATGTGAAAACAACTTAAGTGATATGCTAAGATCACTTAAAAAAATATTTTGCATGAATATTGATTATGACAGTTCTATAGAATACAAAAAATAAATGTGTTTTATAGAATGATCTGTTGTCTTATACCCGAATTATGGCCGAGAATTAATGTTATGAAGTCTTACCTCCCTGACTCTTTATCCCTCCTTTCTGCTTAGTGAAAGTAACATCAACATCATATTATATGAACTTTAGTTTTGTCAACCTGCAAAACTCGCTGCGTGCCGACACCTCTACATAATAGGCTGTTACTCCTGTTTCACGGCGTATTTTATCGCCATGCATGCAAACAACCTGGATTCACACAGGAGCGCATGTAAGGCGCGCGAGAATGGTTTTGTGCATAGAAAATAACAAACTTGCCCGTGCAAAGTATGTCAAATGTGAATGGCCCCTAACGCCTTTATTCTGGTATTGCCACTCTAAATTAATACACTTGCATAAAGTAAATCGTATTTTAATGCTTTTACTATAGGATGTTTTTTTTTTTTTTTTTTGCCCAGTCTCCCCAAGATGGGCAAGCTCCCATGTTGCCCATGCCTAAATCCGCCACTGCTGCTGCTGCTGCTTTCAGTAGTACAGCAATAAATGTCATGTAAATTGGCATTTAAACCTAGCGGCAACCTCCCGCTCTCCCTCGCAAAGCCTATACGGAAGTAACTAAAACTGCAATTCATCGAAATTCAGCTAGTCCTGGCTCCATATGGAGCAAATTTCTATTGACCCCACTGTTAAAATGGCCAACATTACAGCAGAAAAAAGGTGTTTACAGCCTGGTACAAAAAACGATTTTGGTTCATATAGCTAATATTACCCTTGTGATAACTGTGAGGGGGGTGAATTTGGGCCTTTAGGCTCAATTGTCAGGTACACTCCTGTTGGAGTCGTCAATCTGGCAACCTGCGCTTGTATGAACTCGTCAGAGGAGAAGCCGGGTGAAAATGTGTTTTAATCCAGGAGTGCAGTATTTAGTTTAACTACTGGGTGTCAATCTTACATACTGCACCTTTAAATAAAACATTTGTGTTACTAATTGTTGTTTAAATGATTGCTAAACTTGTTAAACCACTAACAAAGCTGCAAATTTCTGCCAATTTGTGCTTATAACTCATCCTTTTCTTTTATATTAGGTTATATTATTTTTGCATAATTAAGGGCGTGTCCACTTGAATGACAGCTAGCTCTCGCTGGTTGCCGTCACCTCAGCCGATTAGCCGATGATCTCGGCATATTCATCGTATTTTTGTGTTGTTTTATGTGGCTTTACACAGTCAATTGCCTTTTGGAATTATTTCCTACAATTATCAGATAATATAGCATGCTCTGTGCACTTAACTGTGCTCACAAGCCATTCCCATAGCCTCCATTTCCCAGGTGAGTCAAATAATATACTTATATATTATATCTATAAATGTATTTGTTTCATTTAATATCATTTATCATTTACAATGTTCTTTAGACCTGTAATGCACTCCAGAATCTGACTGATTGATTAGCTGTAGGCTATAGAAGTATTCTAAAGTGTTGTCATACAGTGTTATGCCTGGATTTCATCAATAGCCTTGCATTTACTATATCCGAAGTGTTTGGAAGTAATTCACACTTTCCTCCTGTTAAAAAACGTCATAAGCACAATTCTTAGTGGCTCAATGTGTAATACATTGAGTCACTAAGCATTGTCCCTTTGACGTTGCTTACAAAACAGTGTTTTTAAAAGTCTAAACACCTTATTGATATAGTATACAACCAAGCACATGTGGTCAGAACACAAACGAGTCGTAGGTAATGAAGAATTAAGTGTTTCTCCCATAGCAGAATGCCAGCATGCATCTGTAGCTCCGCCTTTTTGCCCTTGTATGGTATGCCCCGGTTGGTGCGATGACGTGCGAACAAAATGGAGACGGTTGGCCACGCCTACTGGTAGCTTATTTTGGTTTCTTCAGAAACCTAAGGGTGACGTCACGGATACTACGTCCATATCTTTTACAGTCTATGATTTAAACTCACATTATTAGCATTTAACACTGATTAAAGCAAATGAGGTGTACCTGAGGTGATCATTGTCATTTTCTTCGAAGCCTTTTCTAAAATAGAAATTTCAGGTAATGGTTAGAACAAAAACTTATTTTGGTATGGAAAATGTTTCTGCTATTGTGTGCTGTTGCTTTTAGTTCGAAAATGGTTCAAATCAGCCTTTATGCTCAATTGTCAGGTACACTCCTGTTGGAGTCGTCAATCTGGCAACCTGCGCTTGTATGAACTCGTCAGAGGAGAAGCCGGGTGAAAATGTGTTTTAATCCAGGAGTGCAGTATTTAGTTTAACTACTGGGTGTCAATCTTACATACTGCACCTTTAAATGAAACATTTGTGTTACTAATTGTTGTTTAAATGATTGCTAAACTTGTTAAACCACTAACAAAGCTGCCATTGTCTGCCATTTTGTGCTTTAGCTCAAGATGCTAACCTCAAACTAAATGCAGCATGTCTAAAACACAATTTTAAAGAGCCTAGTAAGGGTTTTTAAAAATGAGCTTCCATGCAGTGTGTAACACAGCTTTAAGTGAATGAAAACATCCAGCTGAGGTTTAAATCTAAAAGTGCACCATGTTTAAAACTATTGATTCTTTAGCAAAATAGTCGACTTAGAACCGAATAAACGAATCAAGTTGGGTTCGGATCTTTTGTTTGATCGCATCGATGTCAATACTGTACATCATCAAATATGGAGTTCCGGTAAAATGTGAACGCGCTTTCACTTCAGACACTAGCGAAGGCGCGAGGGATCACGGGACTGATCATGATGCGAAGATGACGATCACTGACAGATGGAGATTCAGCTGCAGGGAATAAACAGTTCAAGTTTATTTTCACAACAATACCACATATAGCCAACCATGTGCTGTGTTTATTCCTGTCATTTTTCAGATTTTTGATACAATAAACTACGCTGCAACGCGGGATTCACCAGCCGTTTGCTATTGAAGGAGCAGCAGTGACTATGGGACTTTGTCAGTAACTTTTACAGTTCAAATGGACCAGTTTCTTCTTCCTCCGGATCATAACATGTAAGTGTGATTAAAATTGTTGCCTCGTTTTGTGTAGTTTGCAAAATATGTGTTTAATTGTTTGTTATAAGTTGTAATCGCCCCGCAAGGCTTGTGATCACGTATCTATTATAGATCAGTGCTTGTACTGTATCTCTTAGGTTAAATCTCTATGGGGCTGTTCACATATCGCGTCCAAAACCATGTTGAAAACGTGACACGTGCTTATTCCTTTACCGATTTTAAATGCATCTCTGAACTGGTGATCCGCTGCTGTTTGCCTTTGCTATGGCCACCATCAGCTGTTCCTCACACGTGCAGCGCGGTCAACTGTGGTCAAATTTTGGTCACTGTGTGGATTAATACTGAATGTGTGTCGTTGTTATTACTTGGGGTTAGGTTTAAGAGTAGAGTATTGACCTTATTCTAAAATGTGAAAGTGCGCTCGTTTTGGCGATTGTTTTGGAACTTCCGATTTAGTTGCCTATAAAAGAAATGACTAGGAATAATAAACGGCAGAAAACGGTCAAATTACTTGCTCTACAAACAAGTGTTTGCATGATTATACAGACAAAATAGAATAATAAAACAAGAAAATATCGAGACCGGAAGTCTCGAGCCAAAATGATTTAAATGGCTGCGCCCGCTCGTACGTGGAGAATAACGTGAATATGCTGGTGTTTAACTGCATTGCTTTATTGTATTCCTGCATTGGGCTATCACATACTTTCTGCTACTTCATACTGTAGTCGTGGTGGGCATTTCTCTGTCTGAACGCTGGGATAATTAGGTAAAAATAAATGAATATTATAAGACAATGAAAGTGTTTTTTGACCTTGCACGCATATCAGCCTGTTGTTGGAGACCCCTAAAACCAAAGTATGACCTTTTATAATGCAAAATAGGGGCTTTTTTTATCATATTATTGTTTTTAAAAGTGAACGAGAATCCAGTTAAACATTACAGTAACAGAGTTGACAAAGTGTTGATTAATTACTATTAATGTATCCTAAACATTTTGTACAAACCGATGTAACAGAGTTGACCAGTTACTTTAAGTAACACCTTTGCTTGAAATGACCTGATCTAATCCTGACTATATGAAATAAGCTGCTGCTCCTGAGCATATGTTTTATGCAGCGGATTTCTTTCCGGCCGCAACCCAGTACTGGGAAATACCCATACACACTCTTTCACACACACACACACACACACACACACACACACACACACACACACACTTATACACTACAGCCAATTTAGCTCATCCAATTCACCTATAGCGCATGTGTTTGGACTGTGGGGGAAACTGAAGCACCAGGAGGAAACCCACACCAACACAGGGAGAACATGCAAACTCCACACAGAAATGCCAACTGGCTCAGCCGAGACTCAAACCAGAAACCTTCTAGCTGTGCTAACCACTGAGCCACTGTGCCACCCTAAAATGAGATTTATGTCTCCGTTTGAGAAAAGACATTAAAAGCAGACTATAACAGAATTATTTGTGCATGTTTTTCAGAGCGGATGTGGCTGGCATGTCCTGACTTGATGATCTTTAATAGAAAGTTGGACTTCATTATCAAGTATGGTGTGATGACGGGCAGAAAGCAGCGTTATAAAATGTGTCAAATCCTCATCGTTTCCATTACGGTAAGCATTATTGTATTGGTCTGTTCGGTGAATGCATTACTAGGTGACAAAGCAATTTCTAAAAAGAGCAATGTAATGTTTTTCCCCAAAGTGGAGCAGCAATATATAAATATTATAGCATCTTCACTATTTTTTTTCCTCCAATAATTTAGCCTCAGACTCTTATTCATTTATTTTCCTTCAGCTTAATCCCTTCACTCAACAGGGATCGCCACAGCGGAATGAACCGCCAACTATCCCACCATATGTTTTACAAAGCGGATGCCCTTCCAGTTGCAACCCAGTCCTGCGAAACACCCATACACACTCATTCACACACATACATAGTTTATTCAATTCACCTATAGCGCATGTGTTTGGACTGTGGGGGAAACCGGAGCACCCGGAGGAAACCCATGCTAACACGGGGAGAACATGCAAACTCCACACAGAAACGCCAACTGACCCAGATGAGGCTCGAACCAGCGACCTTCTTGCTGTGAGGTGAACATGCTACCCATTGCGCCACTGTGTCGCCCCCTATTTATTTCTTTATTTATTTATTTACCTTATTATTTTTGCAGTTCTTGGAATCGTGAGTTTACACCTGACCGTTTTTGCCTTTTTCACAAAATTCTCAGATTCTCAGAATTCTGGGATTTTTCTCAGAAGTTTGCATCATGCAGTTATTTAATTATTTTTTTTAACCAGAATTTAGATTAACATCCTGTAGTTTTGAGTTTTCATTCATTCATTCATTCATTCATTCATTCATTAATATTTATTTATTCATTTATTTATATGTATTCATTCATTTATATTTATTCATTCATTCATTCGTTCATTCATATTCATTCATTCATTCATTCATTCATGTTTATTTATTCATTCATTTATATGTATTCATTCATTCATTCATTCATTAATATTTATTTATTCATTTATTTATATGTATTCATTCATTCATATTTCTTCATTCATTCATTCATATTCATTCATATTCATTTATTAATTTATTCATTCATATTTATTTATTCATTCATTTATATGTATTCATTCATTCATATTTATTCATTCATTCATATTCATTCATTCATTCATTCATTCATTCATTCATTCATTCATATTCATTCATTCATTCATATTCATTCATTCATTCATTCAATTTATTTATTTATTTACATTTTCTTTGAATTGTGAACTTAAAACTCTGGAGTTCTGCTATTTTTCTTTTAATCTCATAACTTTTATTGGACATTTTCTTGGAATTCAGAGTTTTTATTAAATCATACTGACTTTTTGTTGCACTTTTTAAAAGGAATTTACTGTCTTTCTTTGCACATAATTCACTTTCATTTAGATATATTTTTGTTTACATTTATAGTTTTCATTTTCAAACTTAAATTTTTACCAGAATTCAGAGTTTACAACCTGCAGTTTTGAGTTTACATCTCATCATTTCCTTGATCAGTTCAGTAAACACTATGCGAGGTGAAGAACAACATAATCATTCATCCCCAATGCCGAGAATCCAAAAATAAAGCATTTCAGTAATCTTCCCGTTTTGTACCTCCCACAATTTCGCCTCAGACTCGAGCAATTGACTTCCCGCATCCTCAGGGAGAGCAGATTTAGCTTCATTCACTGGCGAGTTAGGCTTTTGATGGCTAAAAATAGGATGCTAATGGTTATACCTTCAGGAAAAGACTGTGTTAAATTATTACGGATAGGTTTCAACTCTGACTCCCATCATCACGGACAGGCTTTTTATTCCATCAGGGTATATTATTGAGTGCAGGTGAAAGGTTGCAGCTTTTTCATTCACTGCACTGCACTGTTGTTTTTTTATGCAATTTGATTTTGAGGGCTGTCAGTGATGCATCCATTACTGTGGAGAGAAAAAAAAATGAACGAGACGGGCTGAAGCCCAGGCAATGGACTTCTGAATGAACATGTGAGAGGGAATCAGATTACAGCGTATGCTCGGGTAATCTCCAGCAGTTGACTGTTTTAATCCAGTGTCGCTGAACATTACTCAGGAGATAACACATGACCGGCTTAGGAGGAAAAAATAAAAATCATGTTGTAGAGAAAACAGTGAAGCCCACAGGACATCAGAGCGGCCTGAGCCCGCTGACACTGGCAGACTCATAGCAGATATAAATGGGCAGCATTTTATGATATCTGTACGCAATGAATATAGGAAGCAACACTGATTGACGATCTATTTCACATACTGTTGGGCAAATGGAATAGTCAACAGGTGGAAATGATAGGCAGTTAGCAAGACACCCCCAATAAAGGAGTGGTTCTGCAGGTGGTGACCACAGACCACTTCTCAGTTCCTATGCTTACTGGCAGATGTTTTGGTCACTTTTGAATGCTGGCGGTGCTCTCGCTCTAGTGGTAGCAAGAGACAGAGTCTACAACCTCCACAAGTGGCTCAGGTAGTGCAGCTCATCCAGAATGGCCCATCAATGCAAGCTTTGGCAAGAAGCAAGTGTCCAGAGCCTGGAGGCGCTACCGGAAGACAGACTAGTATATCAGGAGATGTGGTGGAGGCTGTTGCAGGGAAGCAACCCAGCAAGGCAACCCAACCCAGCTCATCCAGGATGCACATCAGTACGAGCTGTGCCAAGAAGGTTTGCTGTGTCTGTCTGCATAGTGTCCAGAGCATGGAGGTGCTACCAGGAGACAGGCCAGTACATTAGGAGACGTGGAGGAGGCTGTATCAGGGCAACAACCCAGCAGGGCAACTCAACCCAGCTCATCCAGGATGGCACATCAGTGCGAGCTGTGCCAAGAAGGTTTGCTGTGTCTGTCTGCATAGTGTCCAGAGCATGGAGGAGCTACCAGGAGACAGGCCAGTACTTCAGGAGACATGGAAGAGGTGAATTCGGTAAGCTAAATTGTCCATAGTGTGTGTGTGTGTGTGAATCAGAGTGTATGGGTGTTTCCCAGTGATGGGTTGCAGCTGGAAGGGTATACACTGCGTAAAGCATAAGCTGAATAAGTTAGCGGTTCATTCCGCTGTAAAGGCCTCAGATTAATAAAGGGGCTAAGCCAAAAAGAAAATGAATGAATGGATGAATGAATAATACAATAAAAAGTATGAAGGTTGCATGGTTAAATTTGACTTGGTGATTTAAAAACTATTAGGCACATATGTTGCTCAAAACATTTTTTATTATAATCAACATCGAAAACACTTCTGCTTCATGTTATTTATATATTAATAAATCAAGTAATAGCTGTAAAAACATTGGCTTTACTCCCTTTTTTAAAGTAATTTTTTACAGTGTACACATACTTTGCTTGTTCAAACAACTTAATATAAAATGAAACAACACAAGTAATGTGTTGTAATAATAATAATAATAATAATAATAATAATGAATACAATAAAATATAAAGGTGATCAAAATCCATCCATCCATTTTCTTTTCGGCTTAGTCCCTTTATTAATCTGGGGACGCCACAGCGGAATCAACCGCCGACTTACCCAGCATTTGTTTTACGCAGCAGATGCCAGCCGCAACCCATCTCTGGCAAACATCCATGCACACTCATTTACACTCATACACTACGGACTATTTAGCCTACCCAATTTACCTGTACTGCATCTCTTTGGACTGTGGAGGAAACCCGCGGAAACGCAGGGAGAACATGCAAACTCCACACAGAAATGCCAACTGACCCAGCCGAGGCTCGAACCAGCGACCTTCTTGCTGTGAGGCGACAGCACTATCTACTGCGCGCTGATCCAAATATAATAATAAATTATAATCAAAATATAATAATAAAATGATAAACAAAATGAGTTTGACTTGGTGATTTAAAAAAATATTAAGCACATTTGCTGCTTGAGTAACATTTTTTATTATAATCGATATCGAAAACATTTCTGCTTCATGTTATTTTTAAATTAATAAATCAAGTAATCGCTGAAAAAAACATCGGGTTTACTTTTTTAAAGTAAAGTCAACTATTTTATTTACAGTGTACAAATAACTTACTCTTTATAACTGCATACTACACTCTATCATGTCTTTGTTTTTTATCATCTTCTCTATTTTTATACTATTGGTTTATTTTTAATCATTGAATTGTGTATATGATGTTGTACAGTGACCTTGGGTTTCTTGAAAGGCGCTTTAAATAAAATTAATATTATTATTATTATTATTACAAATAAAACTACTTTGCTAGTTCAAACTACTTACTAAAAATAAACTGAAACTACACAATTATTGCGGCATTTTTTAACTTAACTGTTTTATGTTCAATTCACTAATACAAATAATAATAATAATAATAATAATAATAATAATAATAATAATAATAAT
>CAIGQZ010032409.1:4417962-4455540 GCA_903798205.1 Danio tinwini
ATACGTTTAATATTTATTAACAACCTTTACTAACAAATTGTTGCAAATATTAATATATAGCTATAGACTTTACTATAATAGTTTTAAAACACTAGAGCCTGTACTACAAATTGAAATAAAACTGCAAAACACTGCTCAAACCTGTATGATAGAGCAAAGAAAGTAGCTTATTTTTTTTTTATTTTGCAATAATCTGTCTCTCAAATTTTTGTATTATTATCCCAAGACATGTACAGTATTCTGAGGAGCGTCATGACCTCTTCATACAGCCATAATCATAACAATAATATTAAAAGAACCTCCTCAAAGATATCAGCACATCTGAATTTCAGCTCAAAAATGCTTACAAACATCTGTTCCTTTCTGAAAATATACTATACTGTAGTTATTTATAGTGAATATTAAAGTGTTTTAGTGTATAGTTACTATGAAAATATACTAGAGTCATTTAAAGTGAATACTATTTCAGTGTATAGTTACTACAGTGTTTTAACTGTATAGTTTTGAGCCATACTGTAGGACTTGAATTAATCTGTTGTGGTAATTCTAACCCAATATTGTACAGGTTTCTACAACATTGTAGTATATATATATATATATATATATAGTTTTTACTTATTTGTTATATTACTAAAGTACAGTATGCCTTGCACTTAATCACTTTACTAGTTATTACACCATTCACAAGTGTTGTAAATATTAAAATATAGCTATACCACACTTTACTATAGTACGGTTCAAAAACATCATAGTATGTAGGCTACTGCAGATTACTATAGTATGAATGTGACATATACTACATAACAGCGCTTGATTTGTCACCTGAATGATATGGAGAACAAAGAAAGTGATTTTGCAATACTTACTCTGTCCCTCGAATTTCCGAATAATTATCCCAAGAAATGTATTCTGAGGAGCGACATGGCCTCTCCGCACAGGCATGATTATTATAACAATCTTCAGCCTTTCGTCCGCATAAAGAAAAACCTCCGCAAAGCTCCTGAAAGTTATCTGCGCATCTGAACGGCAGCTCTTTGTCCGCGGTGACGGCCGATCTCTCCACTTTCCGGGCGCTTTTGTTGGCTCTGCGCGCTCACAGACGGCGGTTGTGCTCACATGCGTGTCGAAACCTTGGCTGAACTCCTCGAAACCGACACCGACGGGAATCGGTGATGAGGCAGAGTCGGCTGAGGCTCGGATGGAGACGCATCGCTGTCCGCGCACGGGGGAGTCCGGTGTGGTGCTGAACGGGAACGGAAGACTGTGTTTGTGCTGTGATCCGCCTCTAGGGGCTTTAACGGAGCTCCGCCGCCCCGGGCGAAAACTAAACTCAGCCCGGCGCACAGGCAGCCTCGGCTGGGCTCATTTCGTCGACTATACGTAAATAAAGGGGGTTGAGTTATCAAGTTAAGAGTCTGCGCTAGCTTTCTGGGCGCAGACAAAGTGTAAAAAAAGTAGAAGAGGCGTGTGTTTATGAAGGTGATACAGGTACACTGAAGACAAATGATTCATATTCAACTCATTTTTTTAAGGTAAGTGGTTGCAAACAATTTATAGGCTATATGGGCTGAATATAAACAAACATTAAATTAAGCAATGTTCATTTGTTTGTTTAAATCCATTATATATAAATTGTTTGCAACACTAACCTTTTTACAAGTTGATTAAATCCAGTGGCGGAGCTACAATTTTTACATAGGGGGGCCAGGGGGTGGCCACTGCTATTTCAGGGGGTCCACACACACACACACACACACACACACACACACACACACACACACACAATGAAAGTGTTCAGAATACCCAAATCGTTTGCATTGCCAACATATAATTCAAAATATGAAAAGATAATTATTTACTCATCACCTCACTTTGTTGTGAGTTAATAAGTAGTGACAGGATTAGATTTTTTTGGTGGAACATTCCTGAAGCTCAGCTTAAATTCTAACATGTGAAAGCCTAGTATATGCTCTGACCTGCTGGTGGACCTGAAGTCTGACCACACTGACTCTGACTAGTCTCAGGTATGGAGCTGCTGTGGGATCCAGTGCAAAGGGAAGGGTTAATTTGAACCTGATCCGCCTGTTTGTGCTTCTTTATAAAGAAGTCTGATATCTCACCCTTTCTTTTCATGTTTGATTGACCCTGTGCAAAAAATATTACAGTCTGGTTACATCTGATCCAGTTATAAAAACATTTATCCTAATTACAAATATCCATTATCATACCTGCACATTAAAATTAGCAACCAATCTAAAAACATTTATCTGAAGAAAGTAAACTATAAAACACATTTCAAATATTATGTTATGATGTATTATTATTCGTCTTACTTGAAACAATGCTCTTGTCTTCGGCTTGTCATTGATTTGAAAATAGCTTGAGTGCAGTGTTACCAGATGTAGCTGACTGATTCCAGCCCAAAAACTATCCAAAACCCGCCAAAATGCAAAAACAATCGAATTTAAAAACCACCCAATCTGGCAACACTGCTTGAGCGTTGCCGGCAAAATTCAATGACGTCTTTAGACAAATGAGATGTCAATCAGCTTCAGGAACTGCCAGCAGCAAATTAAATTTTGTGGTGGCACCCAGGGTGGCCAATCGGATGTCAGGGGTGTCCAGTGCCACCCCGGACACCCCTCTGGCTCCGCCACTGAGTAAATCCAACAGGCCTGTAGCCAGGTGGGTTCAGGTGGTTTGAAAGACCTACCCTTCACTGTCCCATACATGAGCTCATTTGTCCTATTTTGACTGCTATGCTATTATTAATTGTGAAAATAACCCTTAAAAGAAGGCTTTAACACCAAGCTGAATCCTGTATTTGCTGTCGCTTCAGAGTGACTGCAGAGAGTTAAATGTGCTGGCCACGTTTAATTAACAATAGGCTGTAAAACCTTTCACATTGGTTAAACTTACAGACTTCAAGTTCACCAGCTGTCTTGAAAATGTGAGTCAACTCAACTTCTGAGATTCTGTGTTTCAACTTAAGATGTTGAGTTTTAGCATGTTTTCCACTACATTCATTCTTCCAAGGCGGAGCGCCACACTAAAATTCATCCCACCAAAGCCACATTACAGCTTCTCATTCAAAGCATTCAGTCATTGTTTTTTTTTTTTGTTTGTTTGTTTGTTTGTTTTTAAATAGCAGGTTATAATCACACTAAAACACATTAAAAGGTAAGTTAATTATATCAGTGCAAACTTTTCTGTAATCATAGTAGGGCTGTGCGTTATTTGTTTAACCCTTTAAGGTGACATGCTGACTGACTGACTGACTGACAGGGCTGCATGAGGCAAGCAAACCCGAGCTAGCTTTCAGTTAAGATGAACACAGTTTAATTATACTTTATTTATAGATAAAGGTCTGTGGCTCTGCATACAATGACTTTATCTTGCTGGAGTTTATAGCGGTTCAACTTTACTTTAGGATGCATTAATGCCGCTCTGTACTGTAGGTCTATATTGGAGACATTCAGGGGCGGACTGGCCATAGGGAGTACCGGGACATTTCCGACCCCTGATTAATAAAGGGACTAAGCCGACAAGAAAATGAATGAATGAATGTTGGTGAATTTAAACTAGATAATGAGTCTGCACTGGTGTAAAAAAAAGAAGAGGAGGCATGGATTTAAGTTGAGGTATGAATTGAAATACACAACAACTTGAGATCAGCCCACGAGAATGAAAACAATATAGGTTACATTTATCAAGACAATTGCATATATGCATACACTATTGCAATATAAGTTATAGCAAAGTCTACTAAAGGAGGTCGAGCTTTTTATGTATGGCCCCTAATCTTCCTGATAATGTCTGAGGCTCAGACACACTCTCTCAGTTCAAAGCTAGATTAAAAACCTATCTTTTTAGTAAAGCATAGGGTGATGTTATCTATATGCATGCTTCGTCTTAGAGTCTGCATGCATTGGATAATGTTTACCATTGTGCACTAAGATTTATAACTCATTTTAAATCCCTTACTCATCATAGTGTGTTGTATACTAGGGTAGGTTGGTCTGCTTTGTCCATTCATAGGCTCAAGCATTGGCATATCTTTGTTTACAAATCTATATTGGGTTTATACTCCCATCATACTGTATCTACAGAATTGCATTTGTAAAAAGCCTTAGCTATGGCCTTCGTTCTCAGAGTATTTATTTACTGTCTGTTCCCAAAGTGTGGACTAAGATGGGAAAAAAAGGCTTTTAAATACGCAGCACCTTTTGCATGGAATAATCTACAAACAAAGTTGCTGTTTAAAGAATTGATTTCACTAAATGATTTAAAAAAGAGAATACATGATTTAGAAATTGAAACACGGGCTTGTAGAAGATTTGAATAGTTTGTTTGTCAGTGTGATTCATGTTAACTGTCAATTGTTTTTCGTTTGTTGTCTGTTAGACCCGTGTACTGCCTAATCTTGACCAGGACACTCTTGTAAAAGAGATTTTTAATCTCAATGTGTCTTTCCTGGTAAAATAATGGTTAAATTAATATATACTTGCAAAAATGTGTTCAGATGGGGTAGTAAGAGATTATGCACAAATAAACCCAAAGTAAATGTACACTGTAAAATGCAGGGTTCCACACAATTACTTTATGTTGTCCCAACACAAATTGATTAAGTTAACTAAATTATTTTTACAAATTTAAGTGACCTGAAGATAAAACAATTAAGGGTCACACTTAATTGTTGAATTTAAGTTACATTGCATCTACATGCCAACTAATTCTCAGTAGATTGTAAGTAGACTGTAAGGTTGGGGTTAGGGTTAGTGTAAGTTGACACTAACTAAGTTTTTATTGTAAGTTAAAAGTCTGGTTAGCAGCAGTATCAACAAATATAAGGCAAGGCAAGGTAAAAATAAAATGTTACCCAATAAAGTTGTCACCAAAAGACCTTAAGAGTTGTGTTGTTTTAAGATAATTTCAGTTAACTAGTTGAGTCTGCACTATAGCTTTCTGAGCACACACAAAAAGGTGTACAAAAAGTAGAAGAGATGTGTGTTTATGAAGGTTATACAGGTACACCGAAGAGAAATGATTCATATTCAACTCAATTTTTAAGGGTAAGTGGTTGCAAACAATTCATATGGGCTGAATATAAACAAACACATTGTTAAACAATGTTCATGTTTTTGTTCAAATCCAGCCCATCTAAATTGTTTGCAACCACCCAATAAAGCGTTACCCAATGAAGTCACCAAAAGACCTTAAGAATTCTGTTGTTTCAACTCAAGTCTTTATTAAACTACCTTTCCTAAAGTTTACATCTTAAAATGTAAAGTTGAAAAGAGGGAAAGGGGGGGTTAAATTAGGTCTCCACCAATATCAAAAGCAAATCTACACCCTTGAGATATTGTATAAGATCATGCAAACAGATATTGTATGATTTCTGGTAACATTTAGGCTATTACAAATGCAATATAAGTGCTAAAGTGGGGATATAAATATTGGTAACACTCTAGTTTGTCCTAATTATGCTATTAACTACTGGCTTATTACCTGCCTATTGTTAAGATATTAACTGGTGAATAAAATATGATCTTATTCAGCATCCCTAATAATTAATTACAGTAATTTTATTGACTAATATGAAAATGTTCATCTGATTTATGTACAATGCATCTTGTACAGTAATATTTTCTGTCTTTTAGTAGATATTATATGAGAGACTTGCTTTGCTTACCAAATAAAGTGAATCTAATTGGATTTGCATTTATACATTAAATACAAGTTTAAAATATATTGTTTTATTTCACATATTAAGGTTTTAGTTCAGATACTCCCAAAATAATTCAGCAGAAATCTGCAGATTTTTACCAAAATTCTCAGCAGAAATAGCAAAAAAACGTCTGCAAATTCCGTCTGGCCCTAATTATAACCAGTTTTTATGTACTGACGTCATTTAGCTCCTATGTAAAAAGTCACAGTTGTTACCAACGGATGTGACACTGACAACCGGGGTGTGGATCCACATGCAGGTTTATTAGCAAAGTCAGGCAAGCAGTGGTCAAAACAGGAGCAAACCGATGTATGAGGGCAATCCAGAGTCGTAGTCAATAGCAGGCAAATGGTCAAAGGCAGGCAGCAGACAGGATGAACAGACAGACATGGCAAGGTCAAAACCAGGCAAACTAGACAAAGGATAACGCGTTGTGGTGTCGCTGTAAACAGATAACAAGACTCCACCCCAACTGAGTGTTTGAGAGGTGTACTTATAGTCCATGTAATCAGTGTCTGAGCAGATACAGCTGTGCCAGTTTAATCAGTGGAGACTTGGAGCAGGTGAGTGTGTGTGGCCTGACTGGATTTTGTAGTCCATTTCTCAGCAGATTTGTAGTTCTATGTGTTTGTGCAAGTTTACCAGCGATCTATGGAGAGAGGATCGCTGCTGATCGTGACAGCAGTAGAATTCTATGGCGGAGGCGAGGGCGAGTAAATAAAACGCCCCTACTACTTGAAAGGTAGATAATTATGCACAGTTCAACTGCTTGTGAGTTTGCCATTGACACTGAAAAGGCACAGCACGAGCCGCTATTTCACTACGAGGGAGAAATGCTGTAAAACTCCATCTCTGCCTCTCTCTCTCTCACTTTGGACATTTGACCCGCTGGCGTGTTCGTGAGGTAACTTTTCCTCTCCTGTTTCCTCTGTTAAAGCCATACTTGTGGATCTAGACACGAGCGTGCCTGAGGTGGGAGTTTTCTCCACCGTGTCTATTATTGATTACCTGTGATAACCGCGTATTATGCACATATAGACTGTAACTGCTGCTGTTCTTCCCGCATCACTCATCGGTGAACAGCGCTTTTTCATTTCTAAAGCCAATTGCAGCCCTTTCTGTTGAGCGGGTGAAGACAATGACCAATCATAGGGGTATAAGACCTCGTTTGACAGCGCTCAAAAAGCAAGCGGGATAATATTGACGTTAGTTTATTTGCTATAAATGCTCATGCTGTCTTCTGTGCATGTATTGGAGTTTTGTTTGATAGATTCGAAGAGAGAGTTTACTTTGAGCAGGTCAAAATAAAGGTACTGTTCATATATCTGACTGCTTGTATTAAAGGACAAAATTGTATTAATAATATAGAAATGTTAATATGTTTATAGATTTTAATCAAAAATAAAATTTGTGTGTTGTGAAGAAAAAATGTAATTATGTATGGAAAGCATCATCAATGCACCGTGATGCACCGAGATATCGAATTGAACTGAATCATGATAATCGTAACCAAACTGAACCGTGAGACCACTGTAGGTTCACACTCCTACTAAACAGATATTTTAATCCCAGTTGCTTGACGAACAAGCTGTCTTGTTGATATGATTATGCACCGTATTACGGAGACATGTTAATAAGTGTCTGTCAATCAATTCGATGTGCGGGGAAACCGAACACCTACGTCCCGTTGCGGTGGGTCTCAAAATGGGAGGAATTTGGATCCTATTTTAACATCAGGAAATTTTAAAAAGACTTACTGTGTTTATATCACCCCAATATGACTGTGAACACACTATACCTGCACACAGTTCTGTTCAAAGAGCTTACAAAAGATGATTTTCAACATAGGTGCCCTTTAAAACATACCATTACCCGTCTTAAAGAAATACTTCAGCCATGGTGTCATCCTTCCTCCAGTGTGCAAAAGTAACTCCAATATTGATTCAGGATTTTCAATAGTTTTGATTCAGCATTTGTATTTACCGCTATCTCTTTTAGTTTGGGCTACCTATCCGAATTATGTGAATTATCGGTCTGACAAATTTGAATTGGATGAAAATGTTTTAGTCGTATGCCTTACCCACAGCAATAAAATACATATAAATACATTTAGATCATTTACTTTAATCATTACTATTGGAATGTGAAGACTTTCAACCAGCACAACAAAAAAATGTTTCTAAAGACGATCACCAACTGCACCTTTAATGATTTGATACGTGAATTGTGATTTAAAATAGTGTTACCAAAATATTATATACCAGTAGCTATCAGCTCAAAACCTCAGAAATGGAATGACCTGTCCATGGTCCTGAAATGCCCTCCATAATATTCCCACTCTCTAAGACACTCTATACGGTTTTTATATTCTATGAACACTTAATATCTAAACATTTTAAACATGATTCAACTTTACTGAATGGGCTTCTGCGCTGCTTTGTGTTCATTTGCATTAATCCATATATGGCCTACTGACAATTTCAAGCTAATCTCCAAGCTCGGGCTGCACGAGGCTTCAACGGCGCTTAAAAAAAAGAAAGAAAAAAAAGAAAGAGAGAGACAGAAAGAAAGAAAGAGCAGAATGAAGAGCTTGTCTTACTGAAACATCTGTCCCAGTATTTCAGCAAAGGGCTGAAAACCCATCTGTTTCATTGAGAAAAAAAAAAAACGAGGGTATGGACAGCATTGAAAAGCAAACAACAACTACAACAACAGAAGCTCCTTTTGTGTTGGACCTGCTGCTGCTATTTTCCCAAAATGCAATGTCAGATTTAATTGCTATAATGTGTTTGTTGGAACTGTGAAAGGTTTGTTAATGGGATCTCTATAATATCTCTATTGTTTTCCTTAAACAGCAGTTAAAATGAAGAGCAAAATGAGACCTATTTGTAAGTGAGATCATCTTTATTTCTGGACAATACCAATTGTTTCAATGGAGATTTACAGTAATGAACAGGATATTGAATGACTGAATGAAGAATTCATCAAAATAAGACATTATTATATAATAATTCAATGAACTAGACTTAATTATGTTAATTATACTATGGTTCCCACACCTACATACATTGTTCAGATGTAGTATTTCAAGACATTTATCAGTTTTTGTCCTCAAACTGCTTCTGTGTGTAGGACTAGTTTCTTACACATCTTTTTTTTTAGCTATGAAATGACTGAAATTATTCAGTGTAGTGATATGGAACTGTAATGCGGTCAAAACCTGCTGGAACTACTTTAGCTGTGCGTTTATCTGCATATAACTGAATAATCTTCATCAGCCAATCAGAATCAAACATTCATCAGTCTCATTATATAAATTGTGATTGTGAACATGCTTGATATTGTTATCACGGGTACTGCCTATAATAATTTATAATGTAAATGTAGGCGGCACGGTGACTCAGTGGTTACCACTGCTACCTAACAGCAAGAAGGTCGCTGCTTCGAGTCCTGGCTGCATCAGTTGGCATTTCTGTGTGGAGTTTGCATGTTCTTCCTGTGTTGGCGTGGGTTTCCTCCCCTGGTTCCCCCCACAGTCCAAACACATGTGCTATAGGTGAAATGAGTAAGCCAAATTGGCCATAGTGTATGTGTGTGAATGAGTCTGTTTGGGTGTTTCCCAGTGTATGAGTGTGTGTGTGAATGAGTCTGTTTGGGTGTTTCCCAGTACTTGGTTGCTGCTGAAATGGCATCCACTGCATAAAAATTATGCTGGAATAGTTGGTGGTTCATTCCGCTGTGGTGACCACTGAAATAGAGACTAAGCTGAAAGAAAATTAATGAATAACTGACATTATTCAGTGTAGAGATATAGAACTGTAATGAGAGGAAAACCTGCTGGAACTACTTTAGCTGTGCGTTTATAACTGCACACCCTAGAATTGTCATCAGCCAGTCAGAATCAAGTATTCGCATAATATAAATTATGATAGTGAACATGCTTGATATTGTTATCATGGTAAATACTAATTTATTATGTAAATTTATAGAATGCTGGTTGCAACGCAGGCTCATTGTGAATACGTATCCCTGTATACATTTCTGGAGAGCAAGAATTATGTAGCCGGAGGTACGTATGGCAGCATTTCGTTTTTAAAATGAATGCTATGGGGCGGTATGGCGATATTGCCGCCAGCTTGTATTCGTTTTTGTGCTACAGGCTTACCGATTACCTCTGTGTTGACGGCTTTTCAGCTGTTACCAGTTTGTCTAGTGGCTCTCTGCATAAATCAGAGGACTTGAGATGCAGAGTGGAGTTGATGCAACGACAGGATTTGGGTCTGGCGAAGAACAGTTCCAAAAAGCAAGTAAATTAAAATAAACAAGTAAATAACAGCGTGAGAATGTGGTAAGATCTAAAAGCGTGGTAAAAATCTGATTGTGGCGAGGGCTTTTCTTTTTTTCTGCATTGCTTTTGAAAACACTGTCGGTTGGGTTAAGGGAGGTGGCTGCATGAGGGCTGGTCAGTCGGTGCTTTTGAAAACACTATCAGTTGAGTGTAGGGGAGGGGGTGGGTGACTGATGTGATTAGTCAGTCATTCGACAGTGGCCTCTGGCGGATTTACGCGAGAAGAGCAGATGTGAATGGCACTCGCGAGAAAAATTTGAGATCTAAAAAAGCATACACATAGGCCTCTGGCAGATTCGCAAAAAGAAAAACTGCAAAAAAACGTACCCCCTGGGACGTATTTCGCTCTCCAGAACTGTTTACCGGGGTACAGATCTATAATGAGCCTGGGTTGGCTTTTTAAGAATATTCATACATTCTGAATCATGTTCTTCTGTTACATTTTACAATGAGGCTCCATTTGTTAGCAGTAGTTTATTAAAATGATGTAGAAAGGCATTTATAAATCTTGGGTGTTAATTAACTTCCAAAAATCCTTTTTTATTTAATGGAGCCACTAACTAAAGTTCAGTTTCCTCTGTTTTTATTCTATAACAAATGTAGCTATTTCTCACTGTTGATGTTAGTGCATTAACTATTAATGTTAACTAGGCCCAGACAGAATCTGCTGACATTTTTTGCTATTTCTGTGAAGAATTTATGCAGAATTATTTTGGAAGTATCTGAACTAAAAACTTAATCTATGAAATAAAAAATAATGGCTTTTAAACTTTTAGTTAATGTTTACAATTCAAATCCATCTAGATCCACTAATTTGGTGAACAAAGCAAATCTCTCATATAATAGATCTACTTAGAGACAGAAAATATTACTGTACAAACTGTATTGTAAATAAATCAAACGAACAGTTTCATATTAGTCAATATTATTACTGATATTATTTTAAAAACTGAATAAATGTAAATTTATACACATTTACACAAGTAAATAGATAGACTCAATGATGGGGCAAATTCTGCTGAAATCTGCGGATTTCTGCACATGCAGATTTCGTATGGGCCTACTAATGAGATATTATTCATTCATTCATTTTCTTTTCGGCTTAGTCCCTTTATCAATCAGGAGAATGAATCGCCAACTTCTCCAGGATATGTTTTACGTAGCGGATGCCCTTCCAGCTGCAACCCATCACTGGGAAATGAGATGTTATTGTAAAGTATTAACTTTAAACTTTATAATCCTTCTGTAATTTAATCTCTTTGAAAGATTAGTTTACTCTGAACATTTAATAATAATAATAATAATTTATTTTAGATAGTGCCTTTAAAACTTAATTCTAAAAGTGCTTCACACAAAAATATACAGAAGTTGAACAATTTTGTATAACACTAAACAATAAAACATTCCAAATAAAACATTCAAAATAGAAAAAACGATGTTATGTTATGTATTAGATTATATAAATAAAGCAATGCACAAAGATGCACAGTTCCTTTTATTTTAGCATACCTTTTCATTCATTTTCTTTTCGGCTTAGTCCCTTTATTAATCCGGGGTCGCCACAGCAGAATGAACCGCCAACTTATGCAATCTGAGCTGCATCCAATGCTTTTTAATGCGCTTTAATCTCTGAGCGATGCAATCTCAGCTTGCATCATAAAGGCTGCATCCAGATACTATTGACTTATCCAGCACATGTTTTACGCAGCAGATGTCTTTCCAGCTGCAACTCATCTCTGGGAAACATCCATACACACTCATTCACACTCATACACTATGGACAATTTAGCCTACCCAATTCACCTGTACTGCATGTCTTTGGACTGTGAGGGAAATCGGAGCAAACTTCTTGCTGTGAGGTGAGGTGACCTACTATGCCACCACGTCGCCCCATACCTGTTCAACTAACCTTTTTTTTTTAGGCTTTTCAATATTGTGAAAAAAACTGAATATCACATTAAAAGCTTCACCAAAAATCGCAAAAATAAAATAAAAAACAGTCATAAACCTAATCAAAAATGTCATGAATTTAACTAAATATACCCTTAAATGATAATCTAGTACTGGGAAACACCCATACACTCTCGCGTACACACACACACACTCATACACTAGGGCCAATTTAGTTCATCCAATTCATTTACAGAGCATGTGTTTGGACAGTGGGAAAAACCAGCTGATGAAGATTCTAAGGCGTGCAATTATAAACGCACAGCTAAAGTAGTTCCAGCAGGTTTTGACCGCAATACAGTTCAATATCACTACACTGAATATTGTCAGTTATGCATTCATTTATTAATTTTCCTTCAGCTTAGTCTCTATTTCAGAGGTTGCCACAGCGTGATGAACCACCATCTTTTCTGGCATATGTTTTACGCAGGGAATGCCCTTCCAGCCGCAACCCAGTACTGGGAAACACCCATACACACTTATTTACATACGGTCAATTTAGTTTATTCAATTCACTTATAGCACATGTCTGGACTGTGGGGGAAACTGGAGCACCCGGAGGAAACCTATGGGGAGAACATGCAAACTCCACACAGAAATGCCAACTGGCCCAGCTAGGACTGGAACCAGCGACCTTTCTTGCTGTGAGGCGACAGTATTAACCATGGAGCCACTGTGCCACCCCTAAAATCAATTTCCCTACACCAAATGCTTCAAAATGGCTATCGACATGAATTTACAAAGTGCATAAATTGTTGCACAGAGCTAATGATCCCGTGTGAAAAGTCCTTAAAAACGCATTAGCCTAACCGATGGAGTTTGTATACGGCGACGCAAGTGACTTTTAATTGCACTAATATTCATTTGTCATTTGACTTCTGAATGCAAACAGAAAGTGTACTATTGCCGTAATAACCACTTATCCTCTGTTTTGTGAGCGTCAGTTTAGCTCCACGTGAATCTTTCATTTCTGAAGGCCTGACTCCCAGCAACCGATGCTTTAGTTTGGTCCTCCTGTGGGTTGAGTTCAGCTTTAATTGAAAGAGTCTGAGCCCTCTGTAATTCACACCCTGATGCGAGCAGAAGAGGAACCGCAGGTGTCAGTGTGAGACTCCTGCAGCTGTTGGAGTCTGTCATCAAACACACCAGAAGCTCACAGTCTGCCATTATAGTCGGCATGATGTTTTGGGTCTTTTGTGATTCGTTTCAAGTGTTTCATGTGGCTTGTTCGTATGAGATAGGATGCAATCTTTGCACTTGTTTTTAATGTCCTACATGCTGCAGTGTGTCTCAGGGCTCTACACCGTCTCTCAAGAGAATCCAAGATAAATTAATTCTGTCAGATTTCATCAAAATACTTCCAACTTTAATTATATTTTGTAATTAAATGTGAAATGGATGAAAATATATGATATGTATACGTGTTCCTCCTCACCTGATTTAATCCAATCCCCCTTTTGTCCAGTTTTTTTGTCAGAAATTCATGAAGGAAATGTGAAGTACTGTAGCCTTTCACTTCTCGTAAAAATAAATTAAGCTAAAAATAAATATGTCATCATTACATCATCACCAAGGAAAATAAATAAAAGCATTATTCTAATGCACAGATTAGGCTGTTATTCATGTACGGCATTTAGTCATTCTTATTCATGTAGTATGATTTTTGTATGACATATTAATGCTTGGTTTTTTTGAGACACGGTGTAGTTTAACCAACAAAGTTTTATTAGGGATATGTGCCCATGGCTACATATCTGGGAAACTGCAAATATGTGCCCTGGCATATACAGTGCATCTGGAAAGTATTCATATTCAGAATTAATTTATTTCCATAACATTCTACACACAATCCCCCATAATGACAATGTGAAAAAAATGTTTTTGGAATTGTTGCAAATTAAAAAAAATAATAAAAAACCTGAAAAATCACATGTACATCAGTATTCACAGCCTTTGCTCAATACTTTGTTGATGCACCTTTGGCAGCAATTACAGCCTCAAGTCTTTTTGAATATGATGCCACAAGCTTGGCACACGTCTTTGGGAATGTTTGCCCATTCCTTTTTGCAGTACCCCTCAAGCTCTATCAGGTTGGATGGGAAGCGACGGTGTACAGCCATTTTCAGATCTCTCCGGAGATGTTCAAAAGGATTTAGGTCTGGGCTCTGGCTGGGCCACTCAAGGACATTCACAGAGTTGTTGTGAAGCCACTCCATTGATATTTTGGCAGTGTGCTTTGGGTCATTGTCCTGCTGGAAAATGAACCGTCGCCCCAGTCTGAGGTCAAGAGCACTCTGAAGCAGGTTTTCATTCAGGATGTCTCTGTACATTGCTGCATTCATCTTTCCCTCTATCCTGACTAGTCTTCCAGTTCTTGCTGCTGAAAAATATCCCCAGAGCATGATGCTGCCACCTCCATGCTTAACTGTAGGGATGGTATTAACCTGGTGATTAGCAGTGCCAGGTTTTCTCCAAACTTAACGCCTGGCATCCAAAGAGTTAAATTTTAGTTTCATTAGACCAGATCATTTAGTTTCTTATAGTCTGAGAGGCCTTCAGATGCCTTTTGGAAATTCCAGGCGGGGAGGGGCTTCCGTCTGGCCACTCTATCATACAGGCCTGATTGGTGGACTGCTGCACAGATGGTTGTTCTTCTGTAAGGTTCTCCTCTCTCCACAGAAGAACGCTGGAGCTCAGACAGAGTGACCATCGGGTTATTGATCACCTCCCTGACTAAGGTCCTTCTCCCCTGATCACTCAGCTTAGATTTCCGGCCAGCTCTAGGAAGAGTCCTGGTGGTTCCAAACATCTTCCACTTACGGATGATGGAGGCCACTGTACTCATTGGAACTTTCAGAGCAGCAGAAATGTTTCTGTAACCTTCCCCAGCCTTGTGCCTTGAGACAATCCTGTCTCGGAGGTATACAGACAATTTCTTTGTCTTCATGCTTGGTTTGTGCTTTGACATGCACTGGGACAACCCTGGGACCTTAAATAGACAGGTGTATGCCTTTTCAAATCATGTCCAATCAACTGAATTTACCACAGGTGAACTCCAATGAAGCTGTTGTAACATCTCAAGAATGATTAGTGGAAACAGAATGTACCTGAGCTCAATTTAGAGCTTCATAAGGCTGTGAATACTAATGTACATGTTTTATTTTTATTTTTTATTTTTAATAAATTTATAACAATTTCAAAAACTATTTTTTCACATTGTCATTATGGGGTATTGTGTGTAGAATGTTGAGGAAATAAATGAATTTAACCATTTTGGAATAAGACTGTAACAAAAAAATGTTGAAAAAGTGAAGCGCTTTGAATACTTTACGCATTCACTGTATATCCAGCTGCATTTTAAGTGGGTAAAACGAACACTACAAGGTGGTATGATGCCAATTACAACTTCCTTTTCACGTTAATGCTGACCACTTACCTCTTACCTTTGTATGGACAGCTTTATTGCTGCAATCAGTTTGCTTTTGCGGTGTTAGACTTGGGACGCGGAGCAGACGGGTGTACAAGTCCAGCAACAGACATTCCAGAAAACAGGTAAAACAAAAACAAAAAAGCAGTGCGAAATTGTGGTAAAAGCATGCTGCCAGGATGCACTTTTGTCTTCTAGTTTGCTTTTGAACACTATTGGTAAGATTTAGGGAAGAAGATGTGTGGGTTGATCACAAGCTGATATGCAGGACAAGCCATCTCATGGATGCACATGAGAAGGACATGTAATATGATGAGTACATATGATGAGCAAATGTGGCCCAGAAACGTATTTGAGATTCATAGAAATGTTGAATTTACTGCTGGATTTACAAGAAGGACATGCACATGAGAAAATATGGCCCGGTAACGTATTTGAGATTGTCAAAAATGTATACAGCAGCCTCTATTGGATTTGTGAGAAGAAAAAAAAACAACTCAGGCTCATTCTGAAAATGTACCCCTATATACATTTCTGGAGAGTGCCAAATATGTCCCAGAAGATACGCTTTTTTGCAGTTTTTGTTTTCGTGAATCCACCAGAGGCCATTTTGTATGCTTTTCAGATCTTAAATTTCTCTCGCAAGTGCCATTCGTGCCTGCTCTTCTCTTGTAAATGTCACCAGAGGCCACTGACTGACTGACCGACCGACCCACCCTCCTTCTTCCCTAATCCCAACTGACAGTGTTTTCAAAAGCAATCCAGGAAAAGAAAAGCCCTAATGGCAGCCTGAATTTTACCACAATTTCAGATTTTACCACATTCTCAACCTGTTATTTACTTGTTTTTTTTTTTGGCTTTTGTTTTTGTCTCACCTGTTTTCTGGAGCCGTTCTTCGCCGGACTTGAACCCCGTCAACTCTGCTCCACGTCACAAGTCCTCCAACGTAAGCGGTGAGCCACTAGGCAAACTGATAACAGCCGTAAAGCCATCCACATGGAGGTAAGCAGTCGGCTGGTAAGCGTAAAAAAGGAATGGCGTCATACAGTATCGTTCGTTTTAAAGATGAAATACATACATACATGCCTTTGGCTGCATAATTCGTGATCTCCAGAAATGTATACAGGGTTACGTTTTCAGAATGAGCATATGCTGAAAAAAAAACAGCAAGCAGACATTGGCCTTGACCACGTATTGCATAGTTCCCAAAAATGTAGCCCTGGCCATGTATCTCTAATAATCCTGGGTAGATTTGAATGATATAAGCACATGGTCTAAAGCACATGGTGCAGAAGCACTAAGGGTGTGTCTGAATCCACATTTGCTATTTTAAGGATGGGAAAAATGGTTGGCGGACACAGCGCATTGTCTAAAAGGGTTGTGCTTATTCTCTTAATAAATTATAGGTGTGTTTTGGGCATTACATGCATTAAACAAGTCAGAGTCTCATCTCCATTCCTTTTTAGAGCAAGTAGTGGTCGCACTATGGTGGATTCACTACCGAAATTGTAAGCAGAAAAACTGTTTCATTTATGAAGCAAGCCATATTCCACCAATGTCCTCTGAGGGGAAGAAGGTGTGAGATGAGGTAGCGTGTTTTTTTATATATTTATGTTGACAATAATCTTACTTTACATTTTATTACTTTAAATTTATAATTTAAAGATGCTTGCTGTGCACCCCTGTGTGTGTAATAAGCAATGTGAATGTCCCTGTGGACCCAGCAGTCGAATATCTCTAACACACTTTTAAAATAACAAAAAAATTAATTGATACATAAATGTGCCATTCAATTTAGAGCAGCTTTTAGTTTGTAAAGGGTCTATTTCAGTTGCCTTAAAATCACAATGCATCAAGAATACACCTTAACACATCCCTTATTCAGAACAGCACGCCCATGGGTGCACAAATGCGTTTGCTATTTAAACAAAGTTGCACAGAACAGGAAAATGATACCTGCGCAGGGCTGAAATGAAAAAAAAACAACAACAACTCATTGTGTCAAACTCAACATGTGTTCATTCTGAAAACGTACCGCTATATACATTTCTGGAGAGCGCCAAATACATCCCAGGAGGTAGTTTTTTTTTTTGCAGTTTTAGTTTTTTTGCGAATTCACTAGAGGCCGATGTGTATGCTTTTTCACATCTGATGTGAGCCTGCTGTTCTCATGTAAATCCACCAGAGGCTGCTGTCGACTGACTCATCAATTGACTGACCCACCCTCCTTCCTCCCTAAACCCAACCAACAGTTTTAAAAAGCAATCCAGAAAAAAAGTCCTCGCCTGATTTTTACCACGATTTCAAATTTAACCACATTCTCTCACCCTGTTATTTACTTGTTTATTTTATTTTTTGGCTTCAGTTTTTGTTTTACCTGCTTTCTGGAACCATTCTTCGCTGGACTCGAACCTCGTCATCGTGGTCAACTCCTGTGTGTATCTCAAGTCCACCAATGTACGTGGTGAGTTACTGGGCAAACTGGTAAAAGCGGAAAAACCGTCCATATGGAGGTAAGCGGTCAGCTGGTAATCGCGAAAGGGAACAGCATCATACCGCCCTGTAGCATTTGTTTTAAAGACTAAATGCAACCATACAAACTTCTATATAATTTGCGATCTCCAGAAATGTATATAGGGCTACATTTTCAGAATGAGCCTATGTTAAAAAAAACACTTGGTTCGAGCCTGGCGCTCCCACACACCATGTGTATGGCAGTGCTAATGTTCATGGATGCATGGTGACAATGGATGATGTAGAGATGCATAGACATTAATACTACATTTACAGTTGCATTTTTATTAATCTGATCACAATTGATGATGATCAATATATATATATTCAAAAGGGATCTAAAATGTTTTGTGCTTATCTATTTCCAGAAATTGGTAACAGCCCCTGTACTTAATAGGTCGGTGTGTTCTTGACATATGCTAAGATTTTTTTTATCTTCTAATGTGATACCTGATATGTACATGAAATGCTGAGGTTTATATGACATAAAATGCATGACATGTCCAGTTTTGTTGGCTCTGCATGGCTATGAGGTAATGCTGGGTGAAGAGGACTCTTATAATCCTGCGTGTGAGATTTAAATGATGCTCAGTGTGAGAGATGACCTGGTATGATTTACTACTCATCTGGACGAGGACTAACCTCAAAAGAAATTGACCATTTCAAACGCTGCAGGTGTTTGATTGACTGTATTTCTCAGCAACTGTGGGCATATTAGGCTCTGAAATTGAGTAGTGGCATATGATTGCTTGTCTGAAATGTCATCAAATTATTGCACTGAAGCCAGAGAAATTATGAAATTGACTAAAAGTGTGCCAGATTTGATGCATGCTGGTTTTCTGCAGCCGCCTAGGCCTGAAAAGTGAAGATAAGCGTAGTTAATGTCCATCACATTTGGCTTAAACCTCAAAATTGGAAATATAAAAGTCCTATAAAGTTTCCTTTTACAGTAGTTTTGTTATTATTTTATCTTATGCAGTTTGTGGTTATATTAAAACATTTTTGTTTGACCTTTGTGTGATAAACAGTGTCCAATGTAAAATCCCGAACCTGAGGTGAAAGCCTGTGTCTCTTTGAGGCTATAGATAGCTTGATTGATCTGTATGCGGTTGAACTACTTTAAAGCAGGATAGTGACACGTCTGGCTTGCGCTGTCATTTCAACCTTCAAAATATTAATGTTTAAACCTTCCTTTCTGTACAGGAGTCACAGTGAAAACATTCCACTGGATGTTCTGCGGTGCATTTCTGATGGCAAACCATCATTAGCCAACTAGGGTCGCAAGTTGCGTTGTTACAAACATTGTTCGTTGATTTGGCATTTCCCAAATCCGTTGTTTCAATTAACATTCGCAGACTGCGTCTCAAACTTCCTTGCTTGCAATTACAGCTCTGGAGCTGTTGTTAGAAACCTAGTTCCTGGCTGTGTTCTATTCCCAGTTATTCCCCCTATGCCCTATTCATTTAGATTTTTTTAAGCATTAAGGTCATTTCTCTTAGATGTAATTTGTTTTCAAAGTATTTTTAAAGTTCAGTTTTAGTAATCTTCATGTTTACAATTGGGCTCTTTTTGCAGTGCACTTTGAAAACATTGATGTCATTTTGAACACAGCCGTGGCTCATGATGAAAGCTATAGGTGACCTATTATTTAAAAGCAGAACTCACGTTACTTCTCCAAAGCTTGTGAAAACAAAAAACATAGCATACACTAATTGTTTACATTTAAAGTAGGTTATTTATTAAGTATCTGTTCTGTATATGACATGGGCCTGTTGGTTAGAACATTTCTGCTGTGGTTTGCAGAAATTGAAATTGGTGTCAAATTGTAAAAGTAGACTTTTAAAAATAAATAAATAAATAAATAAACAATATCCTACTTAATATTATTCATAATAATAATAATAGTAATAATAATAATAATTGTCATCATCATTGTTAATATTATTAATATTATTATTATTAAAGTAATATTATTAAAAAGTTACTCTACCCCGTTAGAGCATCATTATGGGCGTCTTACGTTATAACTAAAATAGTTTAAAAGATGGATCTGCGACAGAGAAACTACGGGTTTGGGAAACACTCGCCACTACACCCTTCTTTCCCCAAAAGATGCATCGTACTATGATAGTTCAGACGCAAGTTACATTGTTATTTGGGAAAAACGCACCCCTGGACAGTATTCAGGGCACAAATGGCCCAATGTGGAATTATGATTGCAATTTTTATTCCAAGTAAGGGTTTATTTTTATTTTTCTCAGCATTAAATAAGTAGTTTATCTTATAATAATAATAATAATAATAATAATAAAGTTTAATAATAAAAATAGTATTATTATTATTAACATTATTGATTATTATTAGCTAACTAAGGTCACAAGTTGTGTCATTACAAACATAGTTTGTTGATTTGGGGTTTCCCAAATACATCGTTTAAACAAACATTCGCAAACTGCGTCGCAAATTTCCATGCTTGCAACTACACCTCTAGAGCTGTAGTTAGAAACATAGTTCCTGGCTGTGTTCTATTCCCAGTTATCCCCCTATGCACTATTAATTTTGATTTTTTTTTTAAAGCATTAAGGTCATCTCTCTTAGGTGTAATTTGTTTTCAAAGTATTTTTACAGTTCAGTTTTAGTGATCTTCATGTTTACAATTGCGCTCTCTTCACAGTGCACTCATTTTGAAGTCGTGGCTCATGACGAAAGCTATAGGTGACCTATTATTTCAAAGCGGAATTTACTTTACGTCCCCAAAGCTTGTGAAAACAAATATACATAGCATACGCTAATCGTTTAAATTTACAGTAGGTTATTTATTAAGTACTGTATATGACATGGACCTGTTGGTTAGAACATTTCTGCAGTGGTTTGCATGTGTCGAATTGTAAAAGTAGACTTTTCAAAAAAAATAAAAAAAAATAAACAATATCCTACTTAATAATAAAAATAATGATAAGATTATTATTATTATTATTATTATTATTATTATTATTATTATTATTATTATCATTAATAATAATAATAATAATAATAATCAAAAGGATTTTTAAAAATATATATATTTTTTTCATTTGCTAATAAATAATACATATTAAATTTTATTTTTTTAATAAAACCCTCACCTTAATATTCGCCCTCGCCTCCTTCGCCATAGTATTTTACTGCAACATTGCACATAGGAGACAAATGACGTCAGTGCGTAATAACCAGTTATGATCTATTACTGAACTGTTATCGAATTGTCCACATCTGCACCCCGGTGCATCGAAGAAACAATTACAATTTGAAGAAACAATTTGACAACCCTACTAGATTATATTATACTAAGTCAGTTGTTATCAGAAATCAACAGGTCTCTAATGCTGGCTTCAACCATTGAGCCTGAATGTATGACTGATCCTGGCCATATAGGCTGCGGAAACATCAGCCTAAACAATCTACTACATTGAAATGATTTCAGTGGATATTAGATTTAAATAAGAATTTTACATTTATTTGTCATGCAAAGATTTTCCATTCCAGTTCACATAATTAAACAAAATAAGCCAATCAAGATTGTAAAACATCAGTTACTCAAAGATTCATTTAAAAGTTAGAGATTAATACGTGACCGTGTAGAAGTATATTGCAGCATATAAGTCTTGATGCAGAGCTCAGAGACTCAACACTGCAACATGGTATCCTGTCTACAGAATCCCACAGACACTTGTGACCTTTCCCTTAAATACTCAAATCACTATACATTCAAGACAATTAAAAGATTCACCAAGACCCATGAGATCATTTTCCCTTGAGTGGAGCATCTGGCAAAGATCTTATCAAAGTCAAAACCCAAGTCAACAGATATAAGGGAGGTTGTAAAATATTACAGTGAATTTAAGACCACTTTACCAATCACACAGAGTCATGTAAAATGACATTAAACATGAATATAGAGCCACAAGATACACCATAATAAAAACTTAGGGCGCACTCACACTATGCTATCCGAACCGTGCCCAGGCTCGTTTCCCTCTGAATTAGGCTCAGGCACGGTTCAGTTGGCCGGCCCTGGCCCAGTTGGAAGAGGTGTGCCAGAGTGCGGTTCACTTGGGCTCCCAAAACTGAAGACGAGACGTGACTTTTAAGGGACTGTTTCTTATGGATTTAATAATCATTCATACTGTTTATTGAATGCGAACTGTCGTAGATTATTAAAGACGTAAACCCCTCACTGCACGACAGCTGCACCTTCAGCAAACCTCCTAATTCCTGCAGCATAAGGAGTTTATGATTGTTTATGAGCGTCAAAAGTGGCTCATCCATTCGGCGAAATATTTGCCTGCGTGTCACTGCATCCCAAACGACTAAAACGATATAAAGAAATCTCTACTGTGCTAAACGAAAGCGCTTCACTTCTTAAACTGAACAACGCATCATCGATGACGTAAGCGTGCTACGGCCCAAATGCAATGTAAGTGCGGGCCGTTGAGGGAGACGGGAGGGGGGACAAGCGTGCTTCGGCCCGGTTCAAGGCAACTGTACATAGTGTGAGTACGCCCTTAGACATTCTGTGTGGAACTGCTCTGGTGGAAAAGGTAAAGTCCAGGGCAAAGATGGGGGCTCAGAATGCATGATCAAGACAACTTGAACAACTGGTTTCCTAGCTGATCTTCTTCTCAGATTAGAAAGTGTATTGTTTTAGTGCCTGGCCATTAGTGGTCTTGTCTCATGTGGAGTTCTATAACAGTTCTCAGGGTTTGATATTATGGAGAGACTTAACATCCTTACATGTGAGTAAATGTAAACAACTAGAAAACCACACACCTATAATACCCTAGCAATGTACTGGGAAAAAAAAGAATACTCCAGCAACCGCATGGCAACATTCTGGCCATCCTTAATACTATTTGTAAAATAATAAAAATAGAAATTACCTAGCAATGCTTTGACAACCACCCAGTATATACATATGTACAGTATAAATGTTATTTAACTCTTTTGTGGGAGTCCTGCATACAATTTTAAGCCATCTTTTAAGCAGGTTTTATCCCTGCAACCTGCAATCTTAATGACTGCACCAGCTTAGCAATCACATAGCAACACCCTTGACATGCATCCACCCTAATCACTCTAGAAATTACTTGGCAACATCCTGATTACCACTCTGAATACCCAAGAATCTACCTAGCATTGACAACCATCTAGTATGCCTGGATAATATCCTGGCAAGCACACTAAACACCTTAGCAACACCCTGGCAACCACTCAGGGTTGTGTTTCCGAAAACCATCGTTAGTCAACTAAGGTTGCAAATTGCATTGTTACAAACATAATTTGTTGATTTGGTGCTTCCCAAAACCATCATTCCAACAAACGTTTGCATACTGCGTTGCAAACTTGTACGCTTGCAACTACACCTCTATAACTGTAGTTAGAAGCAGAGTTCCTGGTTGTGTTCTATTCCCAGTTATCCCCCCTATGCCCTATTCAATTTAGAACACTCCAACATTTAAACTTGATAAAAAAAAAAACATTAAAGTCATCTCTCTTATGTGTAATTTGCTTTCAAAGGAAACATATTCCCTATATGTGCCGTTTACATATATTTCAACTAATATGGAAAGCGAGTGCATGTTTTACCAAAACTAATATTGGATTTTTTTTTAAATGTGAGTATGTGTAAAACAATATAATTTGCACAAAATGTTATAAGGATTTTCTCTAAAGAAGTTGTTACTCCACCCAGTCTAGAGCATCATTATGGACGTTTTATGTTATAACTAAAGTGGTTCAAAAGATTTGATGCCATTTCTGTTGAGCATGTGAACACTATATGGCCAATTATAGGTGTTTAAGAGTCGGGACACACCAAGTTGACATTAATCAACAAGCACCTTGTTGTCTGGTCCTGTGCAGCCCCTTTGTTCCCTTTTGACTTGAATTGTTTACTTGGTTACTTACCTAACTTCATTTTATGATCTTGTGTTCTGATTTGTTGCTAAAAAGGGTTTTATCCCAAGTTACGCACACAGTTGCCTCACAGCAAGAAGGTCGCTGGTTCGAGCCTCGGCTGGGTCAGTTGGCGTTTCTGTGTGGAGTTTGCATGTTCTCCCTGCATTCGCGTAGGTTTCCTCCGGATGCTCTGGTTTCCCCCACAGTCAAAAGACATGCGGTACAGGTAAATTGAGTAAGCTTAATTGTCCGCAGTGTATGAGTGTGAAAATGTGTGCCGCTGCGCTGTGGCGACCCTAGATTAATAAAAAGACTAAGTCGAAAAGAAAATGAATGAATGAATGAATGAATATATATATATATATTTTTTTTTTTTTTCCAGTTATTAACTAGATGAAATAGAAAAACAAATAACAGCGCTAAAACATGAACTGGATTGTCAAATAAAACAGTAATCTAGCCTAAATAAAATTCAGATAAGCTTTTATTAAGTTTTCCCTGTTGATGAAAAAAATCATCTATTGCACCAGTTAATTACAATTTAATTCATAAGCAGGACAGGCATTTACAAAGTATTCACAGCAGTACGTATTCCCAGATTACCTCGGAAGAACAAACATGGTTCGAAGTGAGAGAACTCAACTGGTTGTGAGAATGAGTATGTCTGCTTATTTATGCCAGTCTGTCAGATAAAATTTTTTAAAACACCTTAAATGGTAGCGGTTCCACGCGCAGCCTTGTCAGATGAAAGAGACATGTGCTGGGGTGCGCTCAGATGCTGATGAGACTGCGGACTCCGTGTGGGGGATCAGTATTTGTCTCATTAGTTTAAGGCCTTTTGGCAAATGTCTCAAATAAGTTTATTTGTTTTAAAGAGCGTTTACTCATTTTGAACCTTGTTTTAAACAATAGCTATCTGAATTGTAATTTATTATGTGCAGAAAAGCCGCCAGCAAACTAAAGCCAATAGATTTCTTTACCAATCTCCTACCATGCAAGTACATACACGCTTTAAAACACACAAACGCACACCTTTATTTGGGGTCTTTTTTTTTTTTTTGCTTTGTCAATATATTGTAGTGTATAAGCTACTGTTTAAGAATCAATTTAAATGATGTAATAAATAAATAAACAAATAATAAAGCTGCATTAATTTCCACCCTCTCATGGTTTGTGCAGTGCGTACAGCCATACGGCTGCAGGCGCCACTGGGTTAAATTAAGTAAACTCACTGTGGACCACATACTGCTTGGATATCGATGTCACAAACTAAATCTTGCATTTAAAAAAGAAACAAAAACTCCAAACCTTTCTCTAAATTTTTCTAATAAAAAAAAACTAAACAAAAAAACATCAACTTTCTATTAAATACAAATCTGGACTATTTCAACGCAATCTTACACCAATACTTAACTTTTTGATTTAGTGGCTAATTCGTATTAATCGTATGATCTAATTCATACAAATTAGTACGATTTGCTCATCACCCAATGACGGTTGGAGTTAGGGGTGGGGTTAGGTGCCACGCCTCCTTTTAAAAATCGTACATTTTCGTACAACTGAACTCGTATAAATTTGTACGAATTAGCCACTAAACTGACAAAACAAAAAATTCTTACATTTCCTTGTGAGATCAGGCTGACTTTTTCATGGCTGCAACAGTATAAGCTGTTTGGCGGGAAAAAAAAACGGGCTTCGGGTCGGACTCGAGTCAAATATTTTGATAAGCTGTTGGACAAGGGCCGGGCTACACCCTGTGCGTCTTAAGCCAGGGCCGGGCTAGGGCTTAGATATAAATCCCGTGCAGGGCTCTACTTCAGCCAACCAGGCCAGCTTGATGTTGACTGACAGACCGACAGACCCACCCATTAAACTCAACCGATATTGTTTTCAAAAGCAATCTAGAAAAAGAAAAGCTGTCGCTACCACATGATTTCACCACATTTTCAGCCTGTTGTTTATTTATTTATTTAAATTTTTTATCTGGTTTCTGGAATCGTTCTTCACCGGACTCGAACCCCTTGTCACAATCAATTCTTTGCCGATGTACGTGGTGAGCCACTGGGCAAACTGGTAACACTGGAAAAGCCGTCCGTACAGAGGTAAGCAGTCAAGCTGGTAGTGTGAAAAGGAACAGAAACCGATGTCATACCAGCATTTATTTTAAAGACGAAATGCAGCCATATGTACCTCTGTGTGAATGTAAAAATGTATAGGTGTTTCCCAGTACTGGGTCGCATCCGCTGCGTAAAACATATGCTGGAATAGTTGATGGTTCAAATAAGGGACTTAAAAAGCATTGTTACTGCATAGCAATGCATGATAATTGTAACTTTGAGACCAATGCGGGCTCACATCCCTACAGAATAGTGTAGCAAAACCCTAACAAGCACTCTAAATATCTTAGCAAACACTTAGCAACAACCTGACATCATGGAGTCAGTGTTTGAAGGAGTCAGTGTTTTCCCAGAGAGCTGTACTACGCTATATTGCCTTTGATTGTTTCAGAAAGCTGCCGTTTTTCCCTGTGACAGGCTGCCACGGATCGCTCATTTCCCCTTAATCTGTAGGAATGAGGAGCAATTGGCGAGCAGCAGGAGAGACGAGCGCTTAATCCAACTCTCACGCAGGGAGCAGATCTATCCCATACTGCCTCTCTTCTGCTGCTCTCCCTCAACTCAATCTCTGGTTTTCAGCCCTCCTTCGCTGCTGTCCATCATGATTAGGGTCAATGCCATCAGCCTTTTCAATAGCAGCAAGGCAGGCTTATTTGTTTCCCCTCCGTCGCTCTCTTTGTCTTCCATCCCTTCGTTCTCTGCGCGGTCATGTTTTCACACTCGCAAACAGCTGTCTGGGATTTATTGAAAGGATTGGTGATTGAGAAACGCAAACTGCAAACCGTGTTGTTGTTTTATAAAGTTTTGTGCCTGATTTCCTTTCAGATCAAGCTAAGCACATTTTATGTAAATGCAACAAGCAATGGCATCACTTTCCGCATCATTTACGCCAGTCTTACTGCCAAATGATCCTTCAGAAATCATTCTCTTATTATTATCTACATTATTAAATTATTTTAATAAATAACCCTGGTACACTAGGTATTTCTCCAGACACAATATGCACAAAATAACACAAGCACCCTCTATTGATAGTAATTTGATTAAAGGTGCAGTATGTAAGTTTGACACCCAGTGGTTGAACTAGGTATTGCACTCCTGGATCAAAACAAACGCAAGCGCGGGTTGCCAGATTGAGGACAGGAGCGAGTGATTTACTCTGTGTTCTCAATAAAAGCAAGGACACGCGATAGAGGGAATATTCTCCATATTAAAAGGAGTTTTCAGTTCTAACCAAGCAGCAACCTCAGGAAGCCAATACCTACTAAATAACTAACTAACTAATAAATAACTAAAACTGCAATTCATCGACTCGCCTTGGGGGGCTGGCTCCAGGAAGTCCAAGTGTTTTTTTTCTGCATTGGTAAATTGGCCATTTTTACAGCTGATAAATACATGTTTACAGCCTGGTACAAAAGATGGCTTTGGTGCATATAGCTATGATTACCCTTCATGACAACTGTGAGGGGGTGAATTTTTTTATAACTCATCCGTTTCATTTTTATTAAGTTATATTAAGGCTGCATAATTAAGGGCATGGCCACTTGAGTGACAGCTAGCCCTCGCTGGTCGCTGTCTCGTCACCCAAGCTGATTCTGGCTGATTAGCTGCTGAGCTTGGCATATACATCATATTTTTGTTTTGGTTAATGTTTCTTTACACAGTCCTTTGCCTTTTGGATCTATTTCCTGCAATTATCAGATGATATGGCATGCTGTGTGCACTTAATTGTGCTTACAAACCGTTCAAGTTGCCTCCATTTCCCAGGTGAGTGAAATTATATACTTATATACCATCTCTATGAATGTATTTGTTTTATTTAAGATCATTTATCATTTATAATGTTCTTTAGACCAGTATTGCACTCCAGAATCTGACAGATTGATTAGCTGCAGGCTATAAAACAGTCATTTGAAGCGTTGTCATACAGTGTTAGTGCTGGATTTTATAAAAAGCCTTGCATTTACTAACACAGACTATATCTGAAGTGTTTGATAGTAATTCATGTTTTCCTTCTGTAGAAAAATGTCTTAAGAACAATGTTTGGTGGCTCAATGTGTTACAACAGTGTTTTTAAAAGTCTAAACACTTTATTGATATAGTGTACAACCAAGCACCGTGTGATCAGAACACAAACGAGTCGCAGATAATGAAGTATCAAGCGTTCTCCTAAAGTAAAAAGTTTGTTTAAGCCAGGTCTAAGCAAAATGCTGAGAAGCATGCGTCTGTAGCTCCGCTCACTCTCCGCCTCTTTGCCCTTATTTGGTATCCCGTGTTTGCTGCGATGACGCGCTAACAAAATGGCGACGGTTGGCCGCGCCTACTTGTAGCTTCTTTTGCAGTGTTCAGAAACCTATGGGTAACGTCACGGATACTACGTCTATATCTTTTACAGTCTATGGTTCTAACCAACACCTCAAATTAATATATTAGAAACAACTTCTATTTCTCACAGCTGAACAACAGAAAACTATGACACTGATCACCTCAGGTAAACCTTGTGAGCTTTATTCAGTGGTAAATGCTAACAATGTAAGTCTGAATGCCATTTTACAGGACATTTATTGCCATATACTGAAAGCAGCAGCAGATAGTTCAGCTCAGAAAATTAAATAAATTGTTTGAAATTGAACTTTAGAACTAAACACATATGAGTGATTCAGCATCTTAATTTAATGATGTTAAAGAGGGTTAATATGTATTAAATAGAGTTTACATGTATTTAATAGATTATAAACCTTACCGTTTAGTGAGTGAGTGCACATTCTGTGCTGCTGAAAGGCTGTGTTTAAATTCCTGTCGTGTTTCGTCTGGTGCAAACAGCCAAACTGCTTATCACAAAGCGTGTTGTTAGGACACACAGTTATACAATGTAAGCTGCTCACCTAATGTTTATGTTCATAATATTTATATCATTTGCTAATTAATAACCTCATGTGGAACATAATTTGTCTCATTTCAATGTCTGATACTGTCCACTGAAGGTCGCATTTTCGGTCGCGAACGCATGCTTTCAGAGCCTTTCTGAATGAATGAATGAATGAATGAAATACGCTGTTTTCCAACAAGGCAACCCAGGGTGCTGAAATATAATTGGCTAAACCGGCATTGTGCAGGTTAAATTTACCTAAAAAAAGACAGTGTTTTGGCTCGGAAAAAACATTTTCAAAGCAGAATATCTGACTTCAGCATTGTTTTTCAATTAAACAAGTATGTTCACTTGGGATGTTTCTTAAATATCTGCACACATATTATGGCATTTTTATGCTTTAGAAGAGTCAAAAACTTACATACAGCACCTTTAATTGTTATTACTTTTGTTTTTATCTTTAGTTTAATTCAGTAGATCACGCTAATCTAAACGTTGAAACTTAGACACACACACAGATGACCACTTGTGTTTGTACGCAGGCATTTAATTTTAAACAGGTCTTACTTAAGATGAAAAATACAATAAAACTCTCATTATTGTTTAAAAAATTGCATTGTTAATGTACTGTCAGGTTAATACATTTTGGGACATTAACACAATTCCAACATTTTTGGCTCTATACAACAACACAATGTATTTGAAATGAAACAAACTGCAGATGGTCAGCTTTAATTTGAGGGTATTTACATCCAAATCAGGTGAACGCTGAAGGAATTACAACAGTTTGCATATGTGCCTGCCACTTGTTAAGGGACCAAAAAAAGTAATTGGACAGAATAATAACCATAAATCAAACTTTCACTTTTTAATACTTGGCTGCAAATCCTTTGCAGTTGTATCTCTGGAAGTCTGCAATGCATAGACATCCCCAGATGCTGGGTTTCATTTCTAGTGGTGCTCTGCCTGGCCTCTACAGCAACTGTCTTCAGTTCCTGCTTGTTCTTGGGGCATTTTTCCTACATTTTTGTCTTCAGCAAATGAAATACATGCTCAATCGGATTCAGGTCAGGTGATTGACTTGGCCATTGCATAACATTCCACCTCTTTCCCCACTTTTGCAGTATGCTTTTGGTCATTCTTCATCTGCACTGTGAAGCACAGTCCAATGAGTTCTGAAGCATTTGGATGAATATGAGCAGATAATATTGCCCAAAGCAGTTCAGAATTCATCCTGCTGCTTTTGTCAGCAGTCACATCATCAATAAATATAAGAGAACCAGTTCCATTGACAGCCATAAATGTCCACGCCATGACACTACCACCACCACAGTTCCACAGTTCCTTTCCATTTCCATACTCTTCTCTTCCCATCACTCTGGTACAAGTTGATCTTGATCTCGTCTGTCCTTAGGATGTTGTTCCAGCACTGTGGAGGCTTTTTTAGAACTCTAATCTGGCCTTCCTGCTTTTGAGGCTCACCAATGGTTTACATCTTGTGGTGAACCCTCTGTATTTACTCTGGTGAAGTCTTCTCTTGATTGTTAACCCTGACACACATACACCAACCTTCTGGAGAGTGTTCTTGATCTGTTTACCTGTTGTGAAGGGTGTTATCTTCACCAGGGAAATAATTCTCCAGTCGTCCACAACAGTTGTTTTTCATGGTCTTTTGGGTCTTTTGGTGTTGCTGAGCTCACTGGTGCATCCTTTCCTTTTAGGAATGCTCCAGACAGCTGTTTTGGCCACACCTGATGTTTTTGCTATCTCTCTGATGGGTTTGTTTTGTTTTTTTTTTCAGCCTAATGATGGCTTGCTTGACTGATAGCGACAGCCAATTGTCACATTACTTTTGGTCCCTTAACAAGTGGGAGGCACACCTGCAAACTGTTGTAATTCCTACACCGTTCACCTGATTTGGATGTAAATACTCTCAAGTTAAAATTGACCGTCTAAAGTTAAAGCACATATTTGTTTCATTTCAAATCCATTGTGTTGGTGTATAGAGCCAAAAATGTTGGAATTGTGTAGATCCCCTGACTGTATGCAAAGCTAAACTCCAGCATCCTTACTCCAGACATTTTCTTATTCAATTAATTTAGTGAATAACTTGACTTCCAGACACAAAATGCACAAAATAACACAAATATGTGTGTGTGTGTGTGTATGCATGCATTTAATCTTAAGCAGGTCATATTTGAGATGAAAAATACAGTAAAACTCTCATAATTTTATGAAAAAATGCATATTTAATGTATGCAAAGCTGAACTTCAGCATCATTACACTATAGTCATTCACTTATTCAATCAATTTAGTGAATAACCCTGTAGATTTTCCCAGACACAATATGCATAAAGGAACACTTTGTATTGTCATGAGTGCAGGTCTTGTTTTGAGTACAGCGCAATGTAAAGTTTCTCTCTGAGCTTTTTTCCATTCATCTAGCAAGGTGATAAGTGTCTCACCATGCGAGAGCTTCTATCTTTAGCGAGGAGCGAGCGCTTGTCCCGTGGGAAGAGGCCACGGTGTTCACTTACTGAAGAACAGACACGTCCCGTCTGTCACCCGCTGATAGTGCCATAGTCACCCCGTCATGAAACCCGCTCTCTCTCATCGCCTGTCAGCCTGGAAACTCTCTCTTTGCTCTTTATCTGGGTAAAGTCTAGAAGGGGATACAGCTGTGGATAAGTTTGAACATGCACACACTAGTATAGCATCATTTTGGTGACACTAATTTCCATTTTTACGTTACTGCACTGCACTGCAAAAAAAGCATCTCTTATTTAAATATGTTTGTCTTGTTTTTACACTACCTTACAAAAGTCTTGTCGTCAATCCCAGTTGTAAGAGCAACAAATAATAACTTTACTTAGTTGATCATTTGGAAAAGTGGCAGAAGGTAGATTTTTCAGATGAATCATCTGTTGAACTTCATCCCAATCATCACAAATACTGCAGAAGACCTATTGGAACCTGCATGGACCCAAGATTCTCACAGAAATCAGTTGTATGGCTGTAATGTAATTCAATAAATGTAAATACAGGTTCAGGCAAACTAACAGTGCTGGTATTGCTTGATCTCAGTGCTGCATTTGATACTGTCAATCACAGCATATTTCAGGATAGGCTGGAAAACTGGGTTGGGCTGTCTGGGTCAGTCCTCAATGGTTCAGATCTTATCTTAAAGGGAGAGGTTACTACGTATGTCACTATAGGTGACCATAGGTCGAGATGGACACCCATGACATGTGGAGTCCCACAAGGCACAATTCTGGCACATCTCCTGTTCAACTTCTATATGCTCCCTCTGGGCCAAATAATGAGACAGAATCAAATCTCCTACCACAGCTATGCTGATGACACTCAGATCTACTTAGCCTTACTGCCTAATGACTATGGCCCCCATGACACACTCTGCCAATGCATTGATGAAATTAACAGTTTGATGTGCCAAAACTTTCTTCAGTTAAACAAAGAGAAAACTAAAGTCATTGCGTTTGGGAACAGAGATGAGGTTCTCAAGGTGAATGCGTACCTTGGCACTAAGGGTCAAACAACAAAAAATAAGGTCAAGAAATTGGTGTGACTCTGGAGTCAGATCTGAGTTTCAATAGTCATGTCAAAGCAGTTAGTAAATCAGCATCCTATCATCTCAAAAACATTGCAAGAATCAGATGCTTTGTTTCCAGTGAAGACTTAGAGAAACTTGTTCATGCTTTTATCAGCAGCAGAGTGGATTACTGTAACGACATCCTCACTGGCCTTCCCAAAAAGACAGTCAGGCATCAGACAGTTGCAGCTCTTCCAGAACACTGCTGCCAGGATTCTGACCAGAACCAGAAAACCAGAGCACATCACACCTGTCCTCAGGTCTTTAACCTGGCTCCGGGTTACATTCAGAATAGATTTAAGGTATTATTACTTGTCTATAAATCACTAAATGGCCTAGGACCTCAATACATTACAGATATGCTCACTGAATACAAGCCTTACAGATCACTCACATCATTAGGATCATATAAACTAGAAATATCAAGAGTTCAGTCAAAGCAGGGTGAATCTGCGTTTAGCTACTGCGCCCCCCGCTGCTGGAATCAGCTTCCAGAAATGATCAGATGTGCTCCAACATTAGGAACATTCAAATCAAGGCTGAAAACACATCTGTTTATCTGTGCCTTTACTGAATGAGCACTGTGCTACGTGTGACAGATCGTACTGTTGTTTCTTTTCTTTTTCATTCTTTTATTACCTGTTTTAACACATTTTATTCTGTTTTTATCAGTTTTAATCATTTTTATTATTTTCTTATACTTGTCTTTTTTAGTAAAGCGCTTTGAATTGCCACTGTGTATGAAATATGCTATAAACTTGCCTTGCCTTGCCTGATATAATGTAATGTGTATTGATGTAAATGTAGTGTAATGTGTATTTATATAGCGCATTTATCGTGTATGGCCATACACCCAAAGCGCTTCACAGCCATGAGAGGGAGTGGGTGAGGTCTCTCCACACCACCACCAGTGTGCAGCATCCACTTAGATGATGCGACGGCAGCCACAGGACAATGATGCCAGTGCGCTCACCACACATCAGCTATTGGTGGAGTGGAAAGACCAATGACTGTATAAAATATGGACATCGCGACAGCGCCATTTCCATTAAATGCTGTGAAGGAAAAAACGCCTCGTGACGGGCACAAACCGTCACAAAAGACTGCTGGAATTGGAGCCTGGGCATGCGCAGAAGAACTGCCTGATGGAGCCAGAGGAGGAGCTGCGGAATCAAACTTCCAACCAAACGCTATTACATCAAATCAACCACGCTCCCCAAACTTCTCACTTGACCACTGGTGTCTGCACTATAACAAAGGCTCGCTAATGTACACTTTGCGTTTACATAGGAGCCTGCGTTTGTTGTTTTATCAACACAAATGGTTGTAATAACGTTAACAAAGGTGAGGTTTTATATAACAAAGAGCACATTACTCAAGGACCGATCCGTCGGCTTGCTAACGCCCGCCCCATCTGGCCTGATTCACTCAGGCCGGATGCCTATGTAAGATGCCTATCTGGTAGGGGTGTCAAAATTAATCGTTTCTTCTGTGCACCGCGATGCAGATGGGAACAATTCAATATCGGTTCAGTAATAGATCATAACCGGTTATTACAGTAAACACTGACGTCATTTATCCCCTATGCGCGATGTCGAGGTAGAATACTATGGTGAAGGAAGCGAGGGTGAGTAAATAAAACACTCCTACTACTTAAAAAGCAAATCTTTAACTGGCCAGAAGCGCCGCTTGGCGACGCGCAGCGCCACGCATTTTAGAATTCTAAAAATAGGTTTCATTTACAGTACACACACCAGCGCCGCAAATCGGCGGCAGTCCGTGGCGCCCAGCCAGGACACTGTTCATAATTCTGCCGTGCCACAGAGCGCCATCTGATTAGTTTTGTTTTAAATAGCCTGCAAATGTGCGCGTCTGGTGTGCGATACTTTCAACTGTCATGTGCGTGCCGTGTTGCGGCGCATCCGGTGTGTAACGGCCTTGATCAGCGGCTGTTTTTCCCGTGTCACTAATGGGGCGCTTTTGTTTCTTATCGCAGCCCTTTCTTTTGGGCGGGTGAAGACAATGACAATGACAATTGACAATTGCTCAAAAAGCAAGCGGGATCATGTTTACATTAGTTTATTTGTTATGAATGCTCGTGCTGTCTTCTGTGCATGTATTGGAGTTTTGTCTAAAACATTCACAAAGAGTGTTTTTTTTTGAGCAGGTAAAATTAAAGGTACAGTTCATATATATTACTGCTTGTATTAAAGGACAAAATTGTATTACAAGTAATATATAAATATAAACATATTTATAGATTTTATTAAAAATAAAAAAATTATTGTGTTGTAAAGAAAAAAATCTAATTATGTATGGAAAGCATCGTCAATGCACCGTGATGCACCGAGATATCGAATTGAACCAAATCGATGGCATGATAATCGTAACCGAACCGAACCGGGAGACCAGTGTAGGTTAACACCCCTACTATCTGGGTGGTTAGGTGTGTATCAGCAAACTGATAAAGCCCTGACCTTACCAAATAAACAGTGTTTCACACCAGATCCTGCATGACAGAAACTATAGTTTACTGCTGAGCAACTCATTTTATCATGATAAAATAACACAGAAATCGAATAATAACACCTCAGTCTCCTGCCGAAGCTCCGACGTCTGCTTTGAGAAACTGTCAATCACAGCTGTCAATCACGATGACACGCCCAGCATTAGATTACTGCTCAAAACATACCCTTTACAAAAATTAAGGTCTGCACCTATATCAGCATGATAACCAGTGCCTTAACTGACCAGAACCATCTTTGGGAACATTTTATTGCAAGTGTAATTAATTTTTTTATTTGGTCTCATGTCTCCTTCATTAACACGGAGGAGGTGAGCTTTATGACTTGTACTGCAGCCAGCCCCCACGGGGCGATCTAATGGCCGAGACCTTCACTTAAAAAAACAGGCTTGTGGCACACTTGGGAGAGACAGTGATAGAACCAATTCAGTGGATGGGGATAATTGGGAGGCATGATCAGTAAGGGCCAATGGAGTGAATTTGGCCAAGGCACCAGGGTTGCACCCCTACTCTTTATGCTGTGTTCACACCAAACATGGAATGCACAAATAAATCACGCTATTTACATGTAAATAGATGCATGAACATTTTGAGTTTACTTGCTTCATTCATGCATCAAATCCACTTCACAATAGACGTGGATTTGCATTATGGGCAGGACTTCTGTCTGCCTGGTGACTCTAGCTTTATTGCTAAATGGCTAACATTGATTTTACTGAGAGAATAGCAGTGTTTATGTGCTTTAATAAAACTGAAATACAGCATAGATTCATTTGGAGCCATGACTGAGTCCACTAGATTCTTGCAGAGGTGCACCCAGCTCTGTGAGTTCATCAACTCCTTCAGAAACTATACCTGGATGATGGAGGCTTTCAGCTGTGCTTCTGACAGAGCAGAACCCAGTTTGATGAGCTGTTGTCGGCAAGAAGATTTTCCCCCAGGACACCAACAACAAGCTCTATGTCATAATAGCGCTCATACAAGAGAAAGCTCCTGATTGGTTAACCAGAACGAAGGTCTGCTGAAGTTCAGATTTACTAACTCAAGCGATTCTCGAAAGTCAATCGTGCAAAATGCTCAACTTATGCTACTTTATTTGCGCAAATCGCATCATTCGCTCCACCTCATTCGCACATATCGCACCGCAGGATGTCTCTTTGTGTCTTTGCATTGACTTATCATGTGAATCACTCGTGCTTGATGCTTCATCTGCGTCTGGTGGGAACGCAACATTACGAGAAGTGCCATGGGATTTTTAGTGACCACAGAGAGTCAGGACCTCAGTTTAATGTCTCATCCGAAAGACAGCGTTCACTGACAGCATAGTGTCCCCTTCACTTTACTGGGGCATTAGGACTCCCTGCTTGCCTCACTAACATCACTTCCAACAGCAACCTAGTTTTCCCATATGGTCTCCCGTCCAGGTACTAACCAGACTCTGCCTTGCTTAACTTCAGTGAGTAACCGGTTGTATTACTACTGTATATATCAGTGTTTCCCAACCCTGTTCCTAAAGGCACACCCAACAGTACACATTTTCAACGTCTTCCTAATCAAACACACCTGAATCAGCTCATCAGAACATAACAAGGCACTACAAGGCTTAAAATGAGTGGGTCAGTTAAGGCAGACATCCAATATAAGTACTGTTAGTGTGTCTCCAGTAAACACTACTGTATATAATGACATGAGACACCTACAGGTATACTACTGTTTAACATTGCAAATAGTTAAATACATGTTAAAAAAGAAAGAAAAAATGACTAAAATCAGATAAAAATTGTGTTAAAATTGGCTTTAAAAGAAAAATTCTTGTTAACTTCTGGCAGGGAGCTGTATCTCTTTTGGTAACAAGGGTTTATCTGTGTGCTCATTCTGTGTTTGTCTTTGTGAATGTGAGAATGAGGGTCTCTGTGATGAGGTTATCTGTCAGTCTCTCTCCAGCGCCGCCCTCCTGGAGAAACCTGGAGTCCTGGAGTGAGAACACATGTCTGCACTTCACTACAGCACTGATAATAACACGTGCAGTCTGGCTCACATCTGCTTCACACATCACAGCTATGAGCTTCACAAAGACTGAAATACTGCAGCCGCCTGTCTGACAACACAGTTAGCTGAGCTTTGAGCTATAGTAACTATTTTTGTTTATTTATTTTTGTTTGTTTTAAAAATTATTTTTTTTTCCATCATATTTGCTTTTTTTATTTGATCCATGTCCAGGTTTTATTAGCATTCTCTTAGTTATTCTAAATAAAATTATTGAAAATTAGAAATTGCTCTGTAGAAACCAGCTAAATAATGTTGTCCATCCATCCATTTATCCATACTAATTACCCATTGATAACTAATTACCCAGTGATCAATCCATTCATCCATCATGTTGCCCATAAATTGTTGTCCATCCATCATTTTCTACATTAAAGATTTCATTTGTCCATCCATCCATCATTTTGTCCATCAATGGATGGCATCCATCCATCCATCACCTGTCCATATTTTTCCTGTTCATCCATCCATCCATCCATCCATCCATCCATCCATCCATCCATCCAT
>CAIGQZ010032409.1:4472322-4484686 GCA_903798205.1 Danio tinwini
TGTCTGTCTGTCTGTCTGTCTGTCTGTCTGTCTGTCTGTCTGTCTGTTAGTATGTTTGTGTGTCTACATCAAGAATATGCACAAAAACAAACTCTCAGGTTCCAGATTTTCAATAGTTTCGGTCTATCTGTCTGTATGTCTGTCTGTGCATCTGTTTGTCAGTGGATTGATCTCTCTGTCTGTCTGTCTGTCTGTCTGTCTGTCTGTCTGTCTACATCAAGAATGTGCACAAAAACAAACTCTCAGGTTCCAGATTTTCAATAGTTTCGGTCTATCTGTCTGTATGTCTGTCTGTGCATCTGTTTGTCAGTGGATTGATCTCTCGTCTGTCTGTCTGTCTGTCTGTCTGTCTGTCTGTCTGCCTGTTTGTCTACATCAAGAATGTGCACAAAAACAAACTCTCAGGTTCCAGATTTTCAATAGTTGTATCCAGCAAAACCATGCATCAGTGAAAGCTTATTTCTTTAGCTTTTTTAGATGATGTATACATCTCAATTTCCCAAATCTGACCCGTATAACTGGTAAAGAGTAAATGTGTGAGCAAGTGACTAATATAAGGCATTGACTTAGCATCTTTATAGTGTAATGGGCAGGACATTTCAGACATTAGAGATAATTTGATTAGTCAGATGAGGCAGACGAGAATGCTTATATCTTCTGATTGTGAATGTTAATCACAATATAGTTGTAGTATTATAGTACTATAGTATAGTATAACACTCTCCCTCCAAATTTAGATTTTTTTTAAAGGTAACAATCTATAACTAATGAATTAATCTAAAATAATCCATGTGATTTATGTGCTCATTTTGATAAAAACATATCATTGGAAATATAAATGATTTTCTTTCTGTGCTTGAATTGACTCTAAAATCTTTCTAAATAAATCAAAGTGTGCACAAACCTTCAGCTCCTGTAGATAATAATATAAATATAAATATCTGAATATAAAGTACACTTAAAACCAGCTTTCAATTGATAATAAACTGCATTATTTTGTTTTTCTCTAGTATTCTGCCAACAGTATTCAGCAACTGGTCTGTGATATTACTGAATTGTCTTGTGAGTTGTGTTTGTCTGAACACATAACCTTTGGTGTCAGAAAGTGTTTTCTTTCTTTATTTGTTGGAGTTGATAAGTGTGTTTATTTTGCTATTTGAACAAAGCATGATTACATGGTTAGCTGCATTTTATAGATGCAAACAACCGGAAAATATGACTTATTTAGTCACTATTTGCATACACTCATGTTTGATTTGCCTGTGTTTTGTAAATTCCACATGAACAGATTATTTAATATAAAAGCACACTGACATCTTTATATTAGCTGTCTTTAGCTGTGGTTACAATTAAGGAACAATTCATTTTTTATTCTTAATAGGGTTAAGGTTAGGGTTACAAGTTAGTTATATTGGTAGGTTTTTGGGTTTAAAAAAAGTACATATATTCTATATTCAGTACAAACTGTAATATATTAGTGTTTCTTCTTCCTTTTATAAGACAATATTTCTGTGTACACTCTCAGAAATAAAGGTGAGCAAGCTGTCACTGGGGTGGTACCATTCAAGAAGTACACATTTGTACTTAAAGGGTTCATATTGGTAACTCAAAAGTATATATTGGTACCTAAAAATTTTAAGAGGAACATTTTTGTACTTTTTAGGTACTAATATGTACCCTTGAGGTATTATTATGGCTCTTGTAGGTACACATTTGTACCTTTTGAAAAGGTACCACCCCAGTGACAGCTCACGTACCTGAGAGTGTATGTCTGATGTTGTTGTCATGATCATGATTTTTTTACCCTAACCCTATGTAATTTACAATAAATTTGAAGTTTTATGCATTTTCACGTTTAAGTGTTTAGCATTTTTTTAATAATTTTTTAAGATAAACAAATTACTCCTATATTTAGCAAATTAAAATAGCAGATCATTTTTTTATTAATATTGGTGAATTTATTTCTTCATTCAGTTCTGTTCAAAGGTCAAACAAATCTGTAAATTCTGATTCTATAAAATTATCCTGATTGTAATCTGAAGCATGTATTATTATTATCTATTTATTTTCCCAGAAGCCACTTGGTTATGCATTTTGCCCCTAACTACATTAAAAAGCATTTAGATAATGTTTAATTTAATGCATTAAGAATACAGTATATGAAATATAAATACATCACAATGATAAATGTATTATTTTATTAATTTAACAATAAATATATATTTTTATTACATAATTTTGCATTTGAAATAATAATAAATAATTCATTCATGTTCATTCATTTTCAAGCGCATGCTACAAAAATGATTGGGTCTGTCTATGAAAATGCAATTAATATTACATACCTAATAGTCACAAGCAGTTACAAATGTAAATCAACATTTGTACAATTAATTAAGATTAAAAATTGTGACGTACAACATAATTCAACAATCTTTATTTAAACCTAAAACCAGTTAAATGTAAAAATGTTTTAAAAGCTGATTAACCTGTTTATTGTACTGCTTTGTTGTAAAGGCATTAAGAAACTAAGCTCAAAATATGTAACCAGAAAATGCATGCAAAAAAGGCTTCAGTTGGCTAACATTAGTTAATGCATTAATTATATAGTAATATGCAATTATTTTGCAGTATGTATTAATATGTTACAGTTCTTATGTTTTAATGTTTAAGTATTTCTGACCTCTATATACCAAAAGAGTAGTACAAACTTTGGTACTGTTTTCTGATCTGCTTTACATGAATAGGAATTACTACCATTTTGAAAATAAACATACAAGATGTAGAACTGACCACTGAAGACTTACCCGTTCATGTTTATTAAAAGGGGAAGAGAAACCAATATGTGACTTGTGCAAGAATATTTTGACTATAAAACATATTTTAGTACAATGCAAATTTGTATATATTAAATTATTAAACATAAGAGAATTTCATTTAGAAAATATTTGGAAATGTTTAAAAATGTGTCTCCTGGAAGACTTTTGAGACTATTTATCACTGACTAAACACGCTTTGTGTCAGCCTTTTTTATTTAATAAATTCGCATTTTTGGAACTTTGGTGTTGCCGCCTTGGTTGAATTTATAATTTTGCACCTTTTGCGTTTTTTGCCTGAGCACCCAGTTAAGAGGAATGTCCGTGCTTTTGTACAGTTTTCTCACTGACTAAATTGAAATATCTTACATGACTGGTTATTAGCAATTGTGTCATGTGTGTTTTTTTAAATAATGTTTGTTTATGAATATTTATATATAGTTATATATTGAATATTTATTACTAAAGTTGCCATTAATATATCCAATGTCACCAATATAGCATGAAAAACATTTTGAAGTTGATATGAATCTGTTTATTTTTCCCAGATTATATGGTCTGATTTGTCTGTGATGCTTTATTTTGTGCCACACGGGGGCAGTGCATGTTAAACAAAACCACACGTATAGAACTGCACAACTGTCTTCTTGAGTAAGAATTCAGTACATGCATTAAATGCTATGCCTTTTTGACTAGCATTTCGCTTTTGAACGCTGCTAAAAATGCACTTGCCAGTTTCTATGCACAATATTTAACTTTTACCATTATCATCATCATTATTAATGTTGTTATCTTTTACTTGATTTATCTTTTAAATCTATTATTTTATAACTTATCCCTTTTTGCAACTGTTATTGTCGTTTTAGACTAGTAAGACTTGCACTGAAAAGGAGGACACAACTTTTGTTGAATTTTGCACAATGACATTTTCTGATTCTGATAAATTCAGTAAAACAAAATATGTTTTTCTTCCTTTTTTTAAATCTATAGTTTTATTTATTTTGCTTTAAATTAATATTTTTTCGCCTTCTTCATTCCAGGTGACATGTTTTACACCATAACCCACAACTAGTGCCAGACAGATTTTTTTTTTGCTATTTCTGCTAAGAATTTTGCAAAAAATCTGCTGATTTATGCAGAATTACTTTGGGATATCATAACTAAAAACTTAATATATATAAAAAAAAAGGCTTTTAAACTTTTATTTAATGTTTACAATGCAAATGCATCTAGATCCATTGATTTGGTAAACAAAGCAAGTCTCTCATGTAATAAATTTACTTTAAAGACAGAAAATATTACTTTGCAAACAAACATTTTCATATTAGTCAATATTATTACTGAAATTAATTTGAGAACTGAATAAATATAAATTTACACACATTTGCACAAGTAAATAAATAGACGCAATGATGGGCTACAAATCTGTGGAAATCTGCGAATTTGTGCACGTGCAGATCTCGTGTGGGCCTACCTATAACGTATGCAATTTACAATAAATGTGAGTTAAAAACAAAGAAGTGGACAAACGTTTTTTCAAAAATATTTAGACTAATGCTTTATTCACTGCATCAGGCATTATGAACTAATTATTGGTCATTAATGTTGCTTACAGAGCTGAAAATCGCTTACAGAACTGTTTTGTCTTTTCACATTTTGAAAAATAAAGTTAAATTCACTTAAATTGTGCAAACAATGCAAATAAATTATGTTAGGGGCAATAAATAAAAGCACACTTATAGAGCTCTAACTGTCTCCTTAGTAAAAAAAATAAGTACATGAATTCAGTCAAGGCATTACAGTGGTGCAGTGAGTAGAACGATCGCCTCACAGCAAGAAGGTCGCTGGTTCGAGCCTCGGCTGGGTCAGTTGGCATTTCTGTGTGGAGTTTGCATGTTTTGCATGTGGGTTTCCCCCACAGTCCAAAGACATGTGTTATAGGGGAATTGGGTAAGGTAAACTGTCTGTAGTGTATGAGTGTGTGTGTGAATGGGAGTGTATGGTTTTTACCCAGTGATGGGTTGCAGCTGGTAGGGCATCCTCTGTGTAAAACACATACTGGATGAGTTGGCGGTTCATTCCGCTGTGGCGACCCCAGATTAATTAAGGGACTAAGCCAAAAAATAAATGAATGAAATTCAGTCAAAATACGTTTGTCTCCTCTGTTTATAAATTGATAGTTCTGTTTATTTTGCTGTAAATTAATCTTTTTTTCTTCTTCTTCTTTTTTTGAACATGATTTTTTCCCAGGTTTTTCTCATAAAATTAATAAATTACACATAACTCATGTAATTTACAATCAATTTGAGTTAAAAACAAAAAAAGCGGACACATGTTTTTGTCAAAATATTTTACTAGTGGGTGCACACAAAATGACTTTTACAAAGCTCTGCAACTGTCTTCTTTAGTACATATGTTGTACACAAGTTCAGTCAAAATACATTTTTTTCCTCCCTTTAATAAGTCAATAGTTTTGCTGCAAATCGATCATTTTCGTCTTCTTTTACACTCTCTCTTCAACTAATAAATTGTGTTGAATTTCCTCTCTCAGCAGTTGAACAAACCCAGATGCCGGCACGAGGAAATCTGCAGGGTTATAATAATATTTGACCAAATTTAGAGTCCAGGTTTTCACAGCCACACCGGAGGAAAAAGGAGGGCGGGTTGAGGAAAATGCCAAGGTATGTAACATTCATATCATTTAAATAATAAATCAGTCTAAGGTAAAGACTATGGCGAGCGTTTATGAATATTTAAAATGCAGAGTTTACAGATCAGAAACATTGACAGCGGACGAATACTAATTTCCCACGGCCTGCTATATCTGATGAGGGGTTAAACTGGACGCTGGATACATTATTCATTTCCTTTCTTCCTGTTATTTCCGCACCTTTGATAGGCTTCCTTTGGTCAGGCCACTCCTGTATATTTTACTGTTTTATCTGAAAAACAGAGAAAGCAGAGAGAGAGAGAGAGAGAAATATTCTACTGAAATATTAATATATGGGAATCTTGGCATGTCAATGAGAGATCAGACAGGTAGAGTGTGTTTTACATAACAATTCAGGTGAAGATAAAGTTCACCTCGCTGCAGAACACAGACTGAAGCAACCAATATGTGTGTGTGTGTGTGTGTGTGTGTGTGTGTGTTCGCTCTTAATCTACAACTGGACGCTGCATTTGTGTTGTAGATGTGAACACAGAGAGCCGGACGCTTGTGGAAAACAAGACGTGTCCAGGAATAGGTCTAGAAAAGTCATGGAAATGTATAATGCTGATAATATATATTTTCAGTTTTTTATTTATTTATTTTTAAGTGATGCTGAGAATACACAAAAAATGCCATAGAAATACAAAGCATGATCAACATTGATAATGAGTGTTTTTCAAGCAGCAAATTGTCATATTAACATTATGTCTGGGGAGTAATGATGCTGAAAATGCAACTTTGAATTTAAAATGTAAAAATCTTAAAGTCTAAAATCCTTTCATACTTTCTTCCGCCATTCATTCACATCTGCAGCTGACCGTCACAACAGCAGAAACCGTTGCTACTTCACCAGCGTCACTTTAGAGCTAGTATTTGAATGATTCTCTAGCGTAATGTCTAAAGTGATGACAAAACAGGTAATTTTGCTCACATTTTAAGATTATAAGGCTGAACGGCATGAAATGCCGTCAGTCTACAGAGATTTCCCAGTATTTCTCTGTTGCAGTCGGGATATCACAGAAAAAGCCAAAGCAAACACTACCAGATTACTATGATATAAATACAGCACTACAACATTCAAAAGAGAGAGATCGACCTAGAATGATACTTTCCTGTTCTGTAATGATTTGATCAGCTGTAGTTTGAAATTACGTGGAGTTTTTCTTCTCTAAGAGTCTTATGTGGTCTCTTTCGCCATCTTGTGGCTAAATGTCAACCCTCTGCTCTGCTCAGTATCACAGGCTAATTGATGGCCAGAGATGGGAAGTAACAAAGTACAAACACTTAAGGTTAGACTCTTGTTCACTTTTGATCATACTGCACTGGATTTCTCTGGTCTTTCAATCTAATACCATGAAAAAATGCTTTTTTGGTAAAGAGTTGTACATTTAGTACTACAATCAAATATTTTATAAAAAAAACTTTTAGCATTGCGATTTTTTTTCCTTTAATTCTGATGAGTTCATATTTTATATGTTTTTCAGTTTTTATTGATTTTTATATTGACTATATTGTTTTAGATGTAGGCCTACACTGTTGTCTTCAATTATTTTTTTAACAAATATTTTATAACAACAAAGGTAACTATACTGGGCAATTTATGAATAAAAAATAACGCAAAATATCCTGCATTTATTACATGAAAAAAAGATCATGCACATGTTTTGTAGGTTCTAGCCACGCCTGTGTATGTTGCTTTAAGCAAAATAAATGTATTAACATAATAAATTTTGACTTATTGAACAAAATATCCACAATACCTTGGAAAAAACACTGAAATAACAGGTTATGAATGAGAGCTGTTCTTTGAATAGAATAAAACAGCTTTAGCCTTATGCAAAAATGTTTGCATATTCAAATATGATAAGGTATTTATAAAATAAAATTCAATATATTTTGGACAGAATTCAGTGTAAAATGTAAGACATTATTTATAAAGACAAACAGGCCTACAGAATTGTTTTAAGAGTTTATCAACATGACTTTTTGAAACTAAAACATGTAGTAGTAATGGGTACTTTTATAACTAAAGTACATTTTTGAGGCAGTACGTCTTTACTTTTACTTGAGTACAAAAGTGGAATCAGTACTTCAACTTTTACCAGAGTTGTATTAAGCATGAGTATCTGTACTTCTACTTAAGTAAACGATGTGTGTACTTTTGCCATCTCTGTTGATGCGATGTATCTCCGAAATGATACATATTTTAAATAGGCACTATCCTTATAAATAAACTGCATAGTTGCAATATAAACAACGACAATCTCACCTAAAAAAGCCTCAAAGTACATTATGTTGTCCAACAGCTGCAATATTTGTCAAACTGTAGTGAGTTTATTGATCTGCTGTCACCCTGTGTGGGTGGAGTAATACACAAGGGTGAGGAGGCTGCACGAGTTATGATATTGCAGAATATCAGCCAATTAGATTTGAGAATCAAACTGTTGTATAAAATATACTGTATATATTTTAGCAAAACTAAAAGAAATACAATCTCCAGAAGAAAAAAATAAATGTCAGGAAATGCTGTGAAAAATGTCATTGCTCTGTTAAACATCATTTGGGAAATATTTGAAAAATAATAATTAAAAAATCACATCAGGGCTAATAATTATGTCTTCAAATGAATGTTTTATTTATATAGTATATTGCACAGTGTTGTTTAGGTTACCTTGATACCTTAAATGGATTTTTGAATTACTGTAATCAGAGTCAGGGTGGAAAAAAAAGAGTAACTAAAATGCTAATAATTGTGTTAGACTTATTGTTTTATTGATTACATGATTTCATAATATTCACACAGTAAATTATTGATAATTATGTTTCATTTAATGTGTTTTACTCTCGGTTTTATAGTACACAGCAAGTAAATATTTTTTTATTAGGTGTTTTGCTAGCATTAACACTTTGTGTATTGGCTTTATATATGTGTTGATTGGATTGTCAACTTAAGTTGTTAATATAATTATTAATAATGAAAAATAAATCAAATAAAAAACAAATGCCTCAAAGATGGTGAGAACATTGAAACTATTCAGCTGAAACTGATCTAGATGTATAAACACAAAGAAGAAATTAGAATTTTGTCAGTTCACAATCTCTGTTTTTCTCAGTGAATGTGTATAATTTTGTTTTGAATGAAAATGTGTGAGCGTGTCACAGGGCTTAAAGTATTCCAGCACTGTGCCGGATCTCCAGCATGCGGCATTGAGGGAAAAAAATAATAATTTTAGAGCCTGCGCATACGATTAATTAGGGATGCTCAAAATAACCGATTAACAAGCCTGAACTCACGAGAAAACTTAAGTATTTAACGTTTTGTCAGTTTAGTGGCTAATTTGGACGTTAAGTCGTACAAAAATGTACGTTTTTAAAAAGGAGGCATGGCACTCAACCCCGCCCCTAAACCCAACCGTCATTGGGCAAATCGTTAACCGAAAGGGTGCGTTTTTAACCATTTAATGGTTTCAGTTAAACTTAAATTAAAAAATATTATTTTATAAATTTTTAAAGTTTGGCTGCATAAGGGGCCGATCACAGCGAACACATTTTTTGCATTGAGAGGGGCATCTGTTGAATGGTTTATTACTGCTTATTCGCCCTGGGTGCCTCACTTTTTGCCGTTGCGCACTATGTGCTCGAGCGGAAAAAGCGTGTTACGTCAGTCGCATCTTTTTCATTGTTCAATCAAATGAAAGCACTGCAGGGTTTCTGTTAAGGTGACAGCAGCGTTTGTTTTGTCAAGGCGACTATGACAAACTTTTAATGATGGAGGAGAGACTTGTGGTCACTGTTTCAAGTTATCCAGAATTGTATGACTTTACAGATCTTGAATATCACAATATTATTAAAAATTACAATTATAACATCGACAGCAACACGACTCGCAAACAATACAGGTCAGCTGATTCAGTCGTTTCCTAGTGATATACACAAGTTTTAACAACATAAAAGGCAGTGCGGTGCGGCTTGCGTTTTCGGAACGGAAAGGTGTGCTCTTTGAGATCGACCCCTAAATGTACAACAAATATTTGTTAACTCTCGGGACAGTAACACATGCAAACACACGGGTCTACAGACGTATTTTGCCAAAGAAGCAAAATGAAAGAAGGATATTTCTGGTCACAATTTGACACAGATGAGTTGACATAAACCAGTGCTGATGCTGATGGCCTCCGTGTTGCATGGAGCTGCGTCATAAACTTAACAAACAGGCTATCGATGATTTAGTGTTCAACCAACAAACCAACCTTTTTTCCAATTGGAAAATTACAGTTATTAATAGTTCTTATATAATATCAGTTTTTTAAATAGCCTACACAATCTACGAATCAAACAAATCCAAAGATTTTCTTGATTTTTGTATATTGATAACTCTTTCATTTTACAGCTTATAAAACATGTATGCAAATTAATGCAATATCATATGTGAACAACAAAATTGTTATACAAAAAGTCAACATATGAGCCTTGAAGTTCATTATCATCTTCTTTTATCACACGCAGCGCGCGCACACATTAACTGCGAGTGAGACAGAGGAAATAAGTCATAATTATGAGACATAATCTTTAATCTAATGACTTTTATTAGAAATGTTGACAGAGGTTTTGTGAAATAATAATAACAGTGGAGCATTAATTAAATGCATATTTCCTGTGGAGAGATTGATTAGAGATAGCCAGATATTTTTATTTGATGGAAGAAAAAACATGATTGGACAAACAGCAAACACTCAGCCTCATCCGCTGTACCAGCTCCATCTTCTGGTCCAAATGTCTTAAAAAAATAGTTTTCAGGACTTTGCTTACAACCCAGAAAAAAAAAGAAACATTAAATGATAATGGCCTTGATTTCACTTCTAATCTTCAGTTTAGCAGTTCAGTTCTTTAACACTTTAAGCACTTGTTAATGTTTAGAAGAAAAAACTTTATTTGACATAGTACTTATCATCAATATTTATCAATATTTGAAGCAACCCCCCCCCCTCCACCCCAAAAAATTAAATAAATAACAAATTCAGGCTCAGGATTTTTATTTTTTTTTACTTAGACCCCTGGTGTCAACTGTGAAGCACTGAAAACTGATTAGGTGTAAATGATTAGGAGTGGAATGAAGGAAATTAATAGGAGGGGAATAAGATGACAAACTGAAGACACATCCTCGTGTCTGTCTGTATTTCTGTACTTCTGTCTGTCTCTCATTATAGCAACTGGTGTCAGGGTTTCTCTGAGAGTCTCTCTCTCTCTCTCTCTCTCTCTCTCTCTCAAAACTCAAAAAAAGGGTTTTCATCAAAATCTGTCTTTCTCTCTTCCTGCCCATCTGTCTGTCTGTCTGTCAGCAAGTCTGTCTGTTCATCTGTCTGCCTGTTTTGTCTGTCCATCCATCTATCTGTCTGTCTGTTCATTTGTTGGTCAGTCTGTTCATCTGTCTGTTTGTCTATCAGTGAGTCTGTCTGTTTGTCTGTCTGTCTCTCCATCTGGCCATCTGTCTGTCTCTGTTAATTTGTCCATCCATGTTCATCTGTCTGTCCGTCTGTCTGTCTGTCCGTTAGTTTGTCTATCTATCCGTCTGTCTATCCATCTGCTTTCCTGTTTGTCTGTCTATCCTTCCATCTCTCCGTCTGTCTGTCTGTTGGTTAGTCTGTCTATCTATCTGTCCGTCCGTCTGTCTGTTTGTCTGTCTGTCTGTTTGTCTGTCCATCTGCCTTCGTGTTTGTCTGTCTATCCTTCCATCTGTGTGTCTGTCTGCCTGTTTGTCTGTCCATCCATCTGTCTATTCATCTGTTGGTCAGTCTGTCCATCTGTCTGTCTATCAGTGAGTCTGTCTGTCCATCTGGCCGTCTGTCTGTCTGTTCGTCTGTCCATCTGGCCGTCTGTCCGTCCATCCTTTTGTCTCTGTCGTTCAGTCTGTCTGTCTGTCTGTCTGTCTGTCTGTTCATCTCTCTGTCAGTCCATCTGCCCATCTGTCTATCTTTTCATCCATCCATCCGTCCATCTGTCTGTTTGTTTGTCTGTCTGTCAGTCAGTCAGTCTGTCCATCTGTCTGTTTGTCTTTCTGTCTGTCTGTCTGTCTGTCTGTCTGTCTGTCTGTCTGTCTGTCCATCTGTCCGTCCATCCATCTGTCTGTCTGTTCATCTGTCCGTCTGTCCATTTATCTGTCTGTTCATCTGTCCATTCATTCGTCCGCCCGTCTGTTCGTTTGTCTGTCCATCTGCCTTCCTGTTTGTTTGTCTATCCTTCCATCTTTCTGGCTGTCTGCCTGTTTTCTGTCTGTCTGTCTATCAATGAGTCTTTCTGTTTGTCTGTCTGTCTGTATTTCTGTCTTCCTGTCTGTCTGTCTGTGCATCTGGCCATCTGTCTGTCTGTCTGTCTGTCTGTCTGTCTGTTTGTCTGTCCGTCTGTCAGTCAATCTGTTCATCTGTCTGTACATCTCTTTGTCTGTTCTACCATCTGTACATCTTTCTGTCCGTTGGTTTGTTTGTTAGTCTGTTTGTCCATTTGTCCCTCCATCTATCTATCTATCTTTCTGTCTGTCTGTCTGTCTGTCTGTCTGTCTGTCTGTCTGTCTGACTGACTTGTCCACTTGGCTGTCTGTCTGTTTATTAGTCTATCTGTCTGTTTGTCTGTCCATTTGTCTATCCATCCATCTGTTCTCTGTCTGTCTGTCTGTCTGTCTGTCTGTCTGTCAATTGCATTTGCTGGAGTTAGGGTTTCTCTCAGATTGAGGAGGCAGAGAGACTGAAGGTGTTCATCTCCCTGTCTGTCTGTCTGTCTGTCTGTCTGTCTGTCTGTCTCTCTCTCTCTCTCTCTCTCTCTCTCTCTCTCTCTCTCTCTCTCT
>CAIGQZ010032409.1:4494213-4510968 GCA_903798205.1 Danio tinwini
TATTATTATTATTATTATTATTATTATTATTATTATTATTATTATTAATAATAATAATAACAGCTTTTTTTTTCTCAGCCAAGCTAAAAGAAATATTTTTTTTTCTAGAAGAAAAACATAATAGGATATAAAACAATAAGGGTGTTACGTTGGTGCAGTAAATAGCACGATCGCCTCACAGCAAGAAGGTCGCTGGTTCGAGCCTTGGCTGGGTCAGTTGGCATTTCTGTTTGGAGTTTGCATGTTCTCCCCGTGTTCGCGTGGGTTTCCTCCAGGTGCTTCGGTTTCCCTCACAGTCCAAACACATGCGCTATAGGTGAATTGGGTAAGCTAAATTGACCGTAGTGTGTGTGTGAGCATGTGAGAGTGTATGGGTGTTTCCCAGTAATGGGTTGTGGCTAGAAGGGCCTTCGCTGCGTAAAACATATGCTTGATAAGTTGGTGGTTCATTCCGCTCTGGCGACCCATGATTAATAAAGGAAATAAGACGAAAAGAAAATGAATGAGTGAATAATACAATAAAACATTTTTGGGTCAATATTATTAGCCCCCATTTTCCCCCCAATTGGCTACAAAACAAACCACTGGTGTCCAATGACTTGGCTAATGAACCTAGCATGCCTAATTACCATAAAAAAAACAATTTAAGCAGTTCAATTTCCCTTTAAGATGAATACTAGTATCAAATAGTAGTAGACAAATTCAAAAACGGTCTTTATTTTAACATTGCGATATAAATCCAAGTAAAACGTCTTCTTGAAAAGAACCAATGTCCAGCATGACTTTGTTTTGGGCAGTGTGAAACTAATTAGCTGGTTGTGGTTTCCAATTGGTGGATTTCATGTGAGTGACAAATTGACCCCGCCCTCAAGCCAGCAAACAACCAATCAGGGTAAGATATATAATTGTAGAAGGAGTGAAAGTTAATTTTATTGAAAATTACAAGGACGTGAATTCAAAAACAAAATGTGTGCATATAAATAATTGAAAAGCACTGCAAATAATTTTGTTATTATTTTGTTCATTTTATTTATTTGTTCATTCCATGACGCTTTTAAAGAATTTATTTGTGAATAGCACACAACCTTGATGCACACCTGCCATTTAATCTGCTTTCAGACACATGCGCGCACACACACACACTGATCTCTGTCTTTCCCTCAGTCTCTGCAGTAGGTTGATTAATGTTAGCTGGCTGTGCTCATGAACTTTCAGCGCCTCCAAAGTGCTAATAACAGTGCTGTGTGTGTGTGCGCATGTGTGTGTGTGTGTGCGCGCATACACTGCCCTGCTCCAGTCCAGAGCCAGTCACTGAATTGATTTGCTCATTTATTTAAGGCAATATGAGCAAATTTGTCCAATAAGGCAGAGGGAACAGACCTTTTTCTGTTTGTGCTGGATCCACACGCCATAATTACTGTTTCAGTGGCCGAGATGGACTCCAGGAATCCGGCCGGCAGAGAATATTATGCCTATCAAACGGCTCTGAAGGAACATTGAGCTTGATTTACAGCAGAGCCGGCTGACCATGACTATATATATGCATTCATTTTCTTTTCGGCTTAGTCCCTTTATTAATCTGGGGTCGCCACAGCGGAATGAACCGCCAACTTATCCAGCATATGTTTTACGCAGCGGATGCACTTCCAGCCGCAACCCATCACTGGAAAACACCCATACCCTCCCATTCACACACATACACTACAGACAATTTAGCCTACCCAATTCACCTATAGCGCATGTGTTTGGACTAGTGGGGGAAGTTTTGAATTTTAAGCTTCTAAGAATCCAGAAAGCTCCACATATTAGCTGTTTCCATCCACCTATTTTTGTGCGCATAAAATAATGGATTGATGGAAATGTCAAGATACACATCAATTTAGAAAATTGTGAAAAATAAAAAACATATTCAGTACAGGATAAACTTTTTATTCGATAGGAAAAGTGCTCCGCGTCTCACGCCTTCAAACGCCACCATACATTTATTGCGTGTCAGCATACTGTCTCCTGAGGCGCAAGTCATTTATTAAATAACGGAAAGATTCACGCAGCTTCTCCTACTGCAGTAAATTCCTTTTTTACTGTTTATATTTGGCACTAGATAACTTAGGAGGAAGTGACGATTTTGTTCTCTTTATTTGCACGTATTTTATACGATATTCCAGTTTTGCGCATAAAGTTAATTCACAATTTTAGATGAAAACATAGCTATTGATGCATTTTTAATAACAGCTGTGTTAACATTAGTCAACACCTTTTGTTACAGTTCTGAAGTAGTTTGATGACAAGCGAGAACTGTTTATGGAACAATGATATCGCCATATTGAAATGGTCTATCGAAAAAGTAGAAAATAGTTTATAAATAATTTTCTATCCATTTTTTGCATGTAGTTGGTTAGATTAACCAGCCTGATCTGATGAAGAAACATAACTATTTAACGTCTTGTCAATTTAGTGGCTAATTCAAACGAGTTTAGTCCTACAAAAATGTACGATTTTAAAAAGGAGGAGTGGCACTCAACTCCCCCCCTAAATCCAACCAATAATAGGGGATGAGCAATCTTAGTAAATTGTATGAATGAGATTGTACGAATTCATATGAATAGCCCCTAAATCAAAAAGTTACAAATTGCTGTGTGATCGTGTTGGATTAACATAAAGCAGCCAATACAACAATCTAAACATTCTTAAATTGCACTCTTTAGCAGTTTGAATAATACGTAATTATTCAATGTATTTTGAAGTGCCCAAAATATCAATACTGTGCTTGTTCATTATAACTATTTATTTCACCGCTGTTTGGAATACTCTTTTTTGATTGGTCAGCAAGTTTAGTTTCTGTAAGCTTTGCATTTTGACTATTTGACACCATCTAGTGAATGAATAATACGTAGAGTAGTGTATACTCCATCAGCTGTTTATGTTTCTGTCAGCTCTGCATTTTTGACTGTTTAGTGCCATCTTGTGACTGAATAATACACAGGTTAGTGTATACTCCATCCAGTCAGTTTTGTTTCCATCAGCTTTGTGTTTTTGGCACCATCTTGTGATTGATGGATGATACACAGGTTAGTGTATGCTCAATTCAGCCAGTTTTGTTTCTGTCAGCTCTGCGTTTTTGACTGTTTGGGGCCATCTAGTAACTGAAAAATATGTAGGTTAGTGTATACTCCATCAGCTGTTTATGTTTCTGTGAGCTCTGCGTTTTTGATTGTTTGCCGCCATCTAGTGACTGAATAATACGTAGGTTAGTGTATATTCCACCAGCTGTTTATGTTTCTGTCAGCTCTGCATTTTGACTGTTTGGCACCAACTAGTGACTGAATAATTGGTAGGTTAGTGTATACTCCATCCAGCCAGTTTTGTTTTTGTCAGCTTTGCGTTTTTGACACCATCTTCTGATTGATGGATGATACACAGGTTAGTGTATGCTCAATTCAGCCAGTTTTGTTTCTGTCAGCTCTGCGTTTTGACTGTTTGGCGCCATCTAGTGACTGAATAATACATAGGTTAGTGTATACTCCATCAGCTGTTTATGTTTTTGTCAGCTTTGCGTTTTGACTGTTTAGTGCCATCTTGTGACTGAATAATACATAGGTTAGTGTATACTTCATCCAGCTAGTTTTGTTTCTGTCAGCTTTGCGTTTTTGACACCATCTTGTAATTGATGGATGATACACAGGTTAGTGTATGCCCACTCAGCCTGTTTTGTTTCTGTCAGCTCTGTGTTTTTGACTGTTTGGCACCATCTAGTGAATAAATAATACGTAGTTTAGTGTATACTCCATCTCCTGTTTATGTTTCTGTCAGCTCTGCGTTTTTGACTGTTTGGCACCATCTAGTGACTGAAAAATACGTAGGTTAGTGTATAATCCATCAGCTGTTTACATTTTTGTCAGCTTTGCGTTTAATTAAAGCATTAATATAGAATAAACCCTTCAGTCTAACACAGACTCATTGTGAATAAGTACCCTCTCTACATTTCCAGAGAGCATGAATTATGTAGCCAGCTTTTTGTGCTACAAGCTGACTGCTTACCTTGCGTTTAGGAAAGGGGTGGGTGCGGGGATCAGTTGGTCGGTTGGTTGGTCAGTCAGTCAGTCAGTCAGTCAGTCAATAGCAGTCTCTGGTGGATTCACACGAGAACAGTAGGCATGAATGGCACTCGCTAGAGAAATTGAGATCTGAAAATGCATACACAGCGGCCTCTGATGGATTCACAAAACAAAAACTGCAAGAAAGGTACCTGCTGGGACATTTTTTATTATCTCTAGAAATGTATACAGGGGTACGTATCAATACTGAGCCTGGGTTGCTTCAGTCTTTTACAACAATGCTTCACTTTACATCAGGCTGCTGATAGGCTTTATTTTGTGGTGATAACCTCCTGGATACGTTTTATCCTTAATATATTGAAATACTAAATGTTGACATGTCAATCCAGGATCAGATCCTATAAAAAATCCCAAGGATATGGTATAAAATGCATAGAAATAGTATCTGTTGTTATTATGTGATGATTTCTCTAGCATATGCTCTTTGATGTTTGTTGATTTTCTCACATGCTGGCATACAGTAAATGCAGGCTGTGCAGCGGTGTATGTTTTCTAATAGCGGACTGTGAAAAGATGTTCAGGACAAATGAAGATGTCGTAAAGGGGTGACCCGCTGTGTGGTCTGCTGTGACTTTTTGCAGAAAGCCACAAATAAATGGATTTCATATACAGCCCGGCGATGAAAGAACTTCATTTCACCTGTCAGGTGTTTGATTTCCGTGCTGGAGAATCCGGGTTTGTGCTGAAGGAATTTCATTGCTGGCTTTCAGAGCAGCTTTGGCTTAATCCAGTTGCTTTTGTATTGCATTTTTCTTATCACTAGAAATCAGGTTTCTTAAACCAGGACGCCTTATCATATTATTATAATTGATGATTATGTATATTCTTTATTTGTTTTTATCTAGAATTGTCATTGCTGATTTTTTCTCTTTCATTTTTTATAGCAAGAATTAATTAATTTAAGACTTTTCTAATGTTAGAAATGATATTCGATTAATAGACAGTAATTACTCTTCGTTGAATTTCCTTTTCATCAAATAATCCTGAAAAAAAAAACAGTTTTCCTGTTTCCTTGATAACAATAATAAAAATATCTATATTTTTTAAGTTCATTTATTTGATTTAATTCTCATTTGCTTTTCTGGGGGTGGGTTGCGGGGGCAGCAGTCTCCGGAAAGAACCCCAGACTTCCCTTTCTCCAGACACTTCATCCAGCTTCTCCGGGGGGATCCCAAGGCGATACCAGGCCAGCTGAGAGACAAAGTCCCTCCAGCTTGTCCTCGGTCTTCCCCGAGGCCTCCTCCCGGTGGGACATGCCTGGAACACCTCCCTAGGTAGGCATCTAGGAGGCATCTGAAACAGATGCCAGATCCACCTCAGCTGGCTTCTCTCGATGTGGAGGAGCAGTGGCACTACTCAGAGTTCCTCCCGGGTGACTGTGCTCATCACCCTATCTACAACAAGAGTACGCCCTCCCACCCAAGGAAACTCATTTCAGCTGCTTGTATCCTAGATCTTGTCCTTTTTGTAATGACCCAAAGCTCATGACCATAGGTGAGAGTAGGAACGTGGACTGACTGATAAATCAAGAGCTTTCATTTCGGTTCAGCTCCTTTTTTACCACAACGGACCGGTACAGCAATCGCATTTCTGCTGCCGCTGCACCAGTCCACCAGTCAATCTCATGTTCCATCCTTCCCTCACTCGTAAACAAAACCGCAAGATACTGGGGTAAGGACTTTTTCTGGTGGAGCACCATGGCCTTGAATTTGGAGGTGATGATTCTCATCCCAGCCCCATCACACTTGACAGCAAACCTCTCCAGTAAATGCTAAAGGTCCATGTCCAATGAAGCCAACAGAACAACATCATCTACAAATAACAGATGAAATCCTGCGGTCCTTGAACCGGACCCCCTTCAGCTTAAGGCTGCGCTTTGAAATTCTGTCCATAAAAATTATGAACAGAGTCAGCTATAATGTTTAAAATAACATTTATTATTGTTTTAGAATGATATAATCTTTTGTTTTAGAACTTTAGAGTGATTTCACTGCAAAAAAAGCTATTCTTACTTAGATTTTTTGTCTTGTTTCTAGCCAAATATCTAAAAATTCTTATATCAAGAAGCATTTTCTTGGCAAGCAAAACATAATGTCTTGTTTTCAGAAATAATATGCCAATATTAAGTCAGTTTTCCCTTAAAACAAGCAAAATAATCTGACAAGAGAATGGTCCAAAAAAGAAAAAAAATATCCAGAGAGCGGCAATTCTGTGGGCACAAATGCCTCTTTGGGCCTATTAGTACCAATTGAGCATCGTGTCACAGTCTACCTGAGTATTGTTGCTGACCATTTCCATCCCTTTATGACCACAGTGTACCCCATTTACTGATGGCTACAACCAGCAGGATAACACACCAAGTCATAAAGCGAATGTCCTCCACAGTCACCAGATCTCAATCCAATAGAGCATCTTTGGGATGTGGTGGAAAGAGAGATTCACATTACAGCTGACAAATCTGCAGCATCTGCGTGATGCTATCATGTCAATATGGACCAAAATCTCTTTGGAGTATTTCCAATACCTTGTTGAATCTATGCCATGAAAGATTAAGGCAGTTCTGAAGGCAAAAGAAAGTCCAACCCAGTACTAGTAATGTGTACCTAATAAAGTGGCCAGTAAGTGTATTATATCTATTAAAAATGAATGTATATGAATGAAAATATGTGGGCAGTTTTATTTTTAGGGAAAGAGAAAGAAAACTGCAATGATTTATCTTGACGGATATCTTTATATGACTTGATAATGCTGTTAGAATTTAGGGGAACTTGTAAATAAAAGACATTTAGGAGGAAAACGTCTTTTAACTGCAATACACAATTGCTCCTAAAAAGACCAATTAGCCCAGTTTTATTTTGCAATGTGATTTTGTCATGAGATTTACTCATATGTGTATTTTCATCAGTTCCTACAGAGAAATAAAGAGAGAAGTTATATGAAGAAGGACTGACAAGAGACAAAAACCTGCCTTCATCCTCCTCCAGCTGAAATGAAGGTAAACTTGATTCCAGATGGCAGAACAAACGATCTAATAAAAACATCTGTCTGAGCCGATAAAAGATGCCTTTCAGGAGTGTTCGGAAAGTTTCCAGAACAATTCCAGCCAGTTTTGAACAGGAAACACTCGTGCCAATTAATGCTGTTTCTGGATGCCTGTCTGTCCATAATCCCCATTACTGCTGTTTTTTTTTTGGACACAGAGGCCCAAACCTCTCGTTAAGGGCAGAAGTGAACAGCCCACAAACGACACGTGTCCAGTGCTGGCAATTAGCAAAGGTGGCGAGGTTTGGATTGTGCAGACGGGACATTGGGCCATTACAATGCAAGGGCCGGAGCGGACCATGTTTGTTAACCTGAAGGTCAAATCTGCCTCACTCCGGCTAGTAAAAGACATGGTTTATAACTCAAATCAGCACCATGGACAGAGCTTTCACTTGCTGAAACACAGAGAGAGAAAGTGTAGAGAGTTAACTTTGGGCCGCTAAGTGTAACCTGACTATTTGTGCCGACTGAATGAATTGCAGCATTTCGAAAAAAAAAAAATTACAGTATAATGCATGTAAAAGCATGTTGGATGCATATTTTGTCAGTGGTATTGCTCTGTAAAGTCATCACTTAATTGCATACACACAAATAACTTCTTGTGTGTGCATGTTATTATGTAATAATAACTGCTTAGTAGACTTTCCTTGGTATTTAGTACAACACAATGGAGCTATTACGCAATAGACAACACAGGTTTATTGTGAATATGTAGCCCCGTATTACAATTCTGGAGAGTGTAATTATGTAACCAGAGGTACTTATGGCTACATTTTGTCTTTAAAAGACCATGAAACCCCCCTGTCGCAGCAGGGTGTTTTCATAACTCTATTTTGGAAAAAGTTAGGAAAGTGGGCGTATCCAGCTCTGTTTAGGTGGGAGTGTCAGGAGAGGGAAAGAGGGAAGGTTTTGCAAATATGGAAGTTTCTGTTTGGGCACGCAGGCGCAGAGGAGAAAGAGAGTGACTGTTTACATGGACATCAGTAATCAAATTACTTGCCATATTATTAATTTATCGACTTTAACTGCAGTTTGGCACTTTCACTTTTTATTCAGGAACATTTCCTGCATGTCCCCCGTGACAAACGACATATTGAAAGCAAGGAACTGCTGGAAGAGTGTAGTTTTAATGGTATGTTTGATACCTCACGACGTATGGGAGAAAAAAAATCCTCCGTATTTCTCTGTATGTGTCTATCCGTGTGTGTGTTTAGACTATCCTGCCACAACATGCGGTGAAAATCCTGCACGACGGGAATAGTTTGTGGTGTTTACATTCGGAGAGCAGCATTTACAGCGGATCTTTCAGTCTATAATATTGCACTATAATATTGCAGTGATTTTAACATACTGTAAACTTAGTAACTAATTTTGACTATAGTATGTCTTTAAACACTGAAAGAGCACTGCTGACGATACAAACTAAGTTTGCCATCTGAATGATCAAACAAAGGGCACTGCTCTCACACACACTTACCAAATCTGTAGTGACAGGACAATCAAACTAGAAGACAAGCGACAAATCCGGATTTCATCATTTCCAGATGTGAAAAGCTCTCGGGTAAAAAATGTTCCTTACAAACGCATTTCTGTCGCGTGTCGCGTGCACTGTAATCCACATTCTGAACACTGTAACAGGTAAACAGTCTTCGAAGCTATCATGGATATTAATGAAGTTGCGCCGTATACACAATAGAGCGCGCTGATTGGTTTGAACAAAGTCTTTATCATGAATTGTCCTGCACACTCAGAGACGTCACGATGTACTCGCAGGTACAGACAGCCACTCTCCACGCTGGATTTACACGCAACAATCTAATTGCTGTGACGCAGCTTCAAAAATTTGTTTCAAACCGGAAGATCGAATTTGCTCAAAATAACGCAAAAACAACCAATTTTCACTATTTAGTGCAATATACATGTCCTAATAGTGTTTATAACAGCGTGGCACACATATATGACTGTCAACAGCTCAAAACATGTGTTTTGGTGTTTCATGACCTTTTAAAATGAATGCTACTGGGCAGTATGACAATGACGATGGCTTCTGTTTCTTTTCACGCTAGCAGCTGACTCCTTACTTCCACTGTTACCAGTTTGCCCAGTAGTTCGCCAAGTATGTCGGAGGATTTGAGATGCAGAGTGGAGTCAATGGCGATGTTGCGATTCATGTCCGGCGAAGAAAGGCTCCAGAAAGCAGGTAAAACAAAAACAAAAGACAAAAAAATAGAATAAACAAGTAAATAACAGGCTGAGAACGTGGTAAGATTTGAAAACGTTGTAAAAATCAGGTGGCAGCGAGGACATAGTTTTTTTTGGATAGCTTTTGAAAACACTATCAGTTGGGTTTAGGGAAGCGGGTGGGCACAGGTCAATCGGTGCTTTTGAAAACACTATCAGTTGGGTTTGATTGGGTAGGGGTATTGGTTAGTCGGGTTGGTCAATCAATCATACCACAGTGGCCTTTGGTGGATTTACACAAGAAGAGCAGGTGCGAATGGCACTTGTGAAAGAAATTTGAGATCTGAAAAAGTGTATACAGTGGCCTCTGGTGCATTCACGCAAAGAAAAACTGCAAAAAAAGGTAGCTCCTGGGATGCATTTCTTGCTCTTCTGAAATGTATTCCGGGGTACGTATCTGGATGGCAATAGATCTACATTGCAAGAGAAAAACCTGAAATGGACTGGTGATATTCTGGCAGGACATTTTATGTCTAGTGTGTAGCCTTTCCTTTAACACTAAAACACAATAAAGTGTAATTTAAAGCACCTCTGAAAAAAATCTGTACGAATAATGAATTTCAAATGATCATTAATCTCACAGTTGCATTTTTTCCAACTCAGGCTCAATATTGATACATAGCCCTATGTACATTTCAGGAAAGCACCAAATATGTCCCGGGAGCTGTTTTTTTTTTTTTTTTTTTGCGAATCCACCAGAGGCTTTTTTGTACGCTTTTCCAGATCTCTAATTTCTCTCGCGAGTGCCATTCATGTCTGCTGTTCTCGAGTAAATCCACAAGAGGCCACTGTTGACTGACTGATTGACCAATCCACTGACCCATCCTCCTCCTTCCCTAAACCCAACGGACAGTGTTTTTAAAAGCAATCCTGAAAAAGAAAAGCGTCACGGCCACCTGATTTTTTTTCCTGTTTTCAGATTTTACCGCATTATGGTTATTTAATTGTTTATTAAATTTTTTGGCTTTTGTTTTTGTCTTACCTGCTTTCTGGAACCAATCTTTGCAGCACTTAAACCCCATCATCGCGGTCAACTCTGCTCAGATCTCAAATTTCTCTCACGAGTGCCATTTGCACCTGCTGTTCTCGTATAAATCCACCAGAGGCCGCTGTCGACTGACTGAATGACTAACCGACCGATCAATCCTCCCACCCATTGCCTTTTCTAAACCCAAACTGATAGTGAAAAAGCAATGCAGAAAAAGAAAAGCTCTCATAGCAGCCTGATTTTTACCACGTTTTCACATCTTACCACGTTCTCACCCTGTTATTTACTTGTTTATTTAATTTTTTGGTTTAAGCGCTTTCTGGAACCATTTTTCACCACAACCAGTGAGCCACTGGCAAACTGATAACAGTGGAAAAGTCGTCCACATGGAGGTAGTGTGAAAAGAAACAGAAGCCGCCGACAACGTCATACCGTCTCGTATCGTACATTTTAAAGACAAAATGCAGCCATATGTAGCTCTGGCTACATAATGTGCGTTCTCCAGAAATGTAAACGGAAAGAAGAACAAATATTTTAAGAAATACTATGAAAAATTCCTTGCTCTGTTAGATATTTATAAAATATTTAAAAAAGAAATAAAAAATCATGAGGGCTAATCATTTTGACTGTTCACACAGTATAAACACAGGACTGTGTGTTTTCCCTCTTTAACTCGGGCAGTGATAAATCTCTGGACATGCTGAAGATGATGATGACGCTTAGCACCGCTGTGGCCTTCATTTGTCTGTGTGGACGTGCGAACATCCCAGGGCCGCTGTTTTTTGTCTGTGAAGCCTATCAGTCGTCGTTTTACCTTCTGCTTATCTAATGTTTCACTGCAGAGGAAAGAAATGGACAATTGCATCCAATTTCAGGAGAGGTAATGAATGACAGTCCTGTAATCTGCATCTCTTTCTCTTTTTTTCTCTGTTCAATTCAATTCAAATTAGCTTTGTTAGCATGACTTGTCAACTCTTGTCAAAGCATTACATAAACAATGAATAAAATAGGGTAGTGATTATAAAAACACATAAATATATACGGTTGAAGTCAAAATCATCCACGGTCCTGTGATTTTTATTTTTATTTTTTTGCATTCATGTAATACGAGCATGCGAATCTCTTTGCTTGCGTGCTGATTTCCTCTGTTCATGCACAAAACTTTTTGTTCACCCTCAAATATATGCTGCTCAAGTGCAGATTTTTTTGCACGCTCTCAAATAAATGCTGCTGAAGTGTGATTTAGTGTGTTTAAGTCTCCAACATTTATCAGATTTGCTAGGAATGTTTATGAATGTCTCTAATAGACCTACAGAATGCCATTGATGCGTTCTGAGGTAAGGCTATAAACTCCAGCAAGATAAAGTCATTGTGTGCAGAAACATAGACTTTTATTTTATAAATAAAGTACAATTATGGAAACTGTGTTCATCATAACTGAAAGCTACGTTGTGTTTGCTGGCCTCATGCATCACGCAGCCTGTCAGTCAGTCAGCATGTCATCTTAAAGGGTTCGACAAAAACTGCACAGCGCTACTACGATTACGGAAAAGTTTGCTCAGTTATAATTCACTTACATTTTTATTAAGTTTTGGTGCGATTATAACCCGCTATTAAAAAAAGTGATGTTTTGAATGAGAAGGCAGTAGTAACAACATCAATGAAATGGAGACGTGCACAAGGTCCAAATATGACAGTCTTATGGCAAAGACCCTCCACCAAAATGAGCGAGAATGTCTAACAGGAAGCAGACACAGGAGCGAACAAACAACGGACTGATAACGCTATCTACAAAACACTGAACATATATAGCACACGGAACGCACGACAGCTGTGACTGATAGCAGACACCTGTGTGCTGTGAGTGGTAACAAAACATGTGACCTCCCAGCTGATGAATGTAAACACACATACACACACACACACACCACGCGGTGAAGATAACCCAAACAAGACACACCCACTTCCCCCCCACCACCACACACACACACACACACATGCAAGAAAAACAGAAAGATCCACAACGGTGACAGTTTTGGATCATTGTCTTGCAGAAATGTTTATCATCCTCCTGCTAATGTAGATGTTGGACTGAAGCAGCTGATATTCATTTACACTGAGGAAGTTGACACAAAGGGTTGCTGAAGAACTACTGAGAGATTTCAGCTGCTATCTGGGCTTTCACTGCCTTTGTTTATGTGTTCAACACTTTTTCCCTGCGTCATTTCATTTTATAACACAGAACTTATTTTGTAAACTACTTAGATTTGTTTTCTTTGCATATATGGATATCTTTGGTTGTTTGGTTGGTTTGGAAAATTTTAAGTCAATGACACCAATATGTTTTCTGAGAAATATGTTGACGTGTTCAATACTTATATTCCCGCTGTACATATTAGTTGTGGGATCTTAATATAAAGTGGAACCGACGACTTCACTACAAAATGGCTCAAATTTGCTCATCCCCATCCCAAACTATAAACTGAAGCATCACATGGATTCTGCAGGCCTCACAAAAGACTGTGTGGCTCTTTACCCGAGAAGTAGGACTTTAAAACATTCTCCATTCGCAGCTGCCACTGTAAAATCTGGAAGAACGTGGACTCTGGCAACGTTCCCAACATTCACCGACACCACGCTGCCATGCGGTGACGCGCCGGTTTGTTTCACAGCCGCCTAATCAACTGAAAGGAGGCCCTTAGAGCGGTGGCTGGCACACCAATACATTCCCCCATTGTGTCGTCTGAGGCCAACACAAATAACACGCGTCACTCGCTGTCTTCAAACGCCAGGGACATAAAAAAAATTGTACATTATTGTGAGAGGGCAGCAGGCTTTGTGTTCTACAGTAGGGTATGTGTGTGTGTGTGTGTGTGTGTGTGTGTGTGTGTGTGTGTGTGTGTGTGTGTCCATGCTAAAACGCTGCCAGGTGGGAACCCCATTGTGTTTGGCTGACAAGTGGTGTTAATGAAATCACAGACGGCTGTCCGGCACAAATAACAGGAAAAACAGCAGAGAGCGAGAGAGACACAGTGTGTTGACGCTGATACTAATTTACTGCATACACAGAAAGAGAGAGAGAGAAACTAGACAGAAAAATTATAACCAACCATCTGAATGAATGTACAATTGTGTGTTTTATTCCATTTTATTTTAAATTTGGGGTGGCATGTGGCTCAGTGGTTAGCACTGTCGCCTCACAGCAAGAAGGTCGCAGGTTCAAGTCCCAGCTGGGCTAGTTGGCATTTCTGTGTGGAGTTTGCATGTTCTCCCCGTGTTAGCGTGTGTTTCCTCTGGGTGCTCCGGTTTCCCCCACAGTCCAAAGACATGCGCTATAGGTGAATTGAATAAACTAAATTGGCCGTAGTGTATGTGTAGTGTGTGTGTGTGTGTGTGTGTGTGTGAATGTGTGTATGGATGTTTCCCAGTACTGGGTTGCAACTGGAAGGGCATTCGCTGTATAAAACATATGCTGGAAAAAGTTTGCTGTTCATTCCTCTGTGGCGATCTCTGAAATAGACACTAAGACAAAGGAAAGTGAATTAATGAATAATTTATTATTATTTTTTCTATATTTTCTTTTTAATAACCTTATTAGATGTTTTTCCTTATTTCATAATCATCAAATTTCTAATAGTTTTTTTTTATATATATATATACAGTTGAAGTCAGAATTATTAGCCCCCCCTGTATATTTTCCACCCAATCATTAATTAGGCAAATCATTGTATAACTGTGGTCCCAGCAGGCACAGGACATCAACATGACGTCAAATTGACATTGTACACCAACATTATAGGACAGGGCTTTTTGGGTCAGTTTGAAAATCGTAAAATTGTAATGTTGGACAGACTTTCCACAGCAACCCTAAAAAAAATGAAATATCAGCATTTAATGAAGTTACACAGCTTGACATTGTGTGGACATCACCAATATGATTTCTATTGGAAGGTGGATTTTGGTTGCCATACCTGATGAATAAATGTCAGTATTTGACGTCAGTATGACTCTCCAACACAACCTAAAATCAACAAGATATCGACATCATTTCACATAAAATTTTGAAAAACTGATTTTATTCTAGCCAAAATAAAACAAATGAGACTTTCTTCAGAAGAAAAAAATATTACAGGAAATACTGTGAAAAATTCCTTGCTCTGATAATCATATTTTTGGAAATATTTGAAAATGTTTTCATTTTTGAAAATGAAGTCAGCTATTAGCCCCCGTTTAATTTTTCCCCCCAATTTCTGTTTAACTGAGAGAAGATTTTTTCAACACATTTCTAAACATAATAGTTTTAATAACTCATTTCTAATAACTGATTTATTTTATCTTTGCCATGATGACAGCAAATAATATTTAATATTAAAAAAATAATATTTAAGAAATAAAAAAGTCTCTGCAGTGGACAAGTAGAAACCCCTTCAGTGTTGTTTTTCATCCAACACCAGTCCTCACACAATAAGTGCAGCTATTAGCCGTTTCTTGATTTTCTCCCAACTAATGTCTCCAAAGCCAAACGAGGATATTTTGTCCAAGCAATGCAGCATTTGATTAGAGACTCTTAAACTCAAATCATGAAGGATCTAATTATTATTTGTTGTTTTTTTCCCTCATGATATTCATAATTCTGAAGTGTGTTCTGAAACACACTTTCCACGTTTCATCTGAGATTAAGACACTTGGCAATTAACAATCAGTAATCAGTCAAAATTTTACTTCCAACGCAGGATTCTCGGACTATTAATTTAATCACATATCAAAAAAATCTGTGCCACAGGATGTGATAGAAGTGAATCAGGAAGCACTTAAAATATTGATTGCCGGAATTAGCCCGCAGGTCAGCCTGGGGCCAGAAACACAACTCGGGGCTCAGAGAGGGCAGCGGCGCGCCATAATGGGGGCCAGGCACTTCCAGACTACACTTGAGTTTGCAATCTGTGATTAGTGGCCACTTCAAAATGCGTGCATGCTCCGAAGCACAATCTCTCTTTCTCTCTCGCTCGCTAACGCTGGCTAGTAAAATAAAAAGTTGGTGATTGGATAAACAGCAGCAGATTACTGTGCTGGAAAATGAAAACATATGCGCTATTTGCATGTTAATGAGCTGGTGAGGTCTGAGAAATAAATGGCTCTCCAAATGCACAAGCCGATAAACAACAACAACAGCTCAGGTCGAAATAATGCGCTAAATGACCACGTTTGTTAGAAAGGCTCGGAGATTTGGCTGAGAAAAATGATATGTTTCTGTAGTTTTTTACCATTTGAAATATACGTATATACACATATGGTGCACACTGGTGGTGGATGAGGAGATTCCCCCCAAGAGGCACGTGCAGAAATGGGGGCTTTGGGTGCTTAAGCCCCTGCCCTTTTTTCTCCTGGAGAGAAAGTGCCCTTTTTTCCTGGGGATAATAAATATTTTTTAAATACTAATAATAATATAATATATGTCTAAGTTATATAGATCTATTTAAGGACCGCTTTCCTTGTCAACCAATAAAAAAAATAAGTTTTAAAGTATATCTTGGTTTTAGTCTAGCTGCTCCAAGCAAGCCTCGAACCGGCGATTTGGAAAGAAAAGCCACATGTGAGACGAATGCTCTATCGAAGACCCTATTTGCATTGTTACTCTGCCCTCAAAAGTCAGATGTCAACACTGGAGTAATGTCTATCAGTGCTTATGCCAACTCCTGCATCCGCACTGCACACGGACTGCATCAGGGCCATAGCTTTACAGTCTAGCCCATATACACACTGCAGACGGAGTGTGTGTGGGTAAAACATACATTACTAGCTGACCTCCGTTACGGCAGCACGATGTGATCGACAGAACCGCCGATGTAAACTCATCCGTCATTCATCTATATTGTGTGGAGGATTAATTTCTGTTATTTATTTAGAATAATAATTGTATAATAACAATAATACTGTTATTTATTTATAATTATATATAATTTTGTTTTATAAAAAAAAATATATATATATACACACACACACACACACACACACACACACACACATACAGTTAAAGTCAGATTTATTAAGAATTAAGGTCAAAATTATTAGCCCCTTTAAGTTATATATTTTTTTGCTAGTCTACAGAACAAACCATCATTATACAATAACTTGCCTAATTACCCTAACCTGCCCTAACCTAATTAACCTAGTTAAGCCTTTAAATGTCACTTTAAGCTGTATAGAAGTGTCTTGGAAAATATCTAGTCAAATATTATTTACTGTCATCATGACAAAGATAAAATAAATCAGTTATTAGCGATGAGTTATTATAACTATTATGTTTAGAAATGTGTAGATTTTTTTTTTCTCTCCGTTAAACAGAAATTGGGGAAAAAATAAAAGGGG
>CAIGQZ010032409.1:4540778-4552380 GCA_903798205.1 Danio tinwini
ATTTGCACATTTATGAATTGTGTTTTGAATTTACGAATTGGATTTGCATGTTTATGAATTGTGTTTTAAATTTATGAATTGGATTTGCGCGGTTATAAATGGTGTTTTGAATTATGAATTGTGTTTAAAATTTATGAATTGCGATTTTGAATTTATGAAATGTTTTGCATTTAAAAAATAGGATTTGAGCATTTATGGATTGTGTTTTGAATTTACAAATTGGATTTGTGCATTTATGATTTGTTTTTTGAATTATTGAATTGGATTTTCGCATTTGTGAAATGTGTTTTGAATTTATGAACTGGATTTGCGCATTTATGAATTGCGTTTAAATTTACGAATAAAATTTAGTAAATGTGAATTGTAAATTGTAAATGTTTTATTTGTTAATCAGGCTTTTTCCCCAGATTATATTTTTCAGAATTAAGTTTATACACCTTCAAATCTTTTTTTTTTTTTTTTTTTGGTAACGCTTTAAATTAACGGTTGAAGGGTTAATGTTAGTTAATGTGTTTAGTAACACAAGCAAACATTTAGTAATGCATTTAATAAATACAGTACTGTATTAAACTTTGTTTACATTAGTTAATGTTATTTAAGTTAAATAATGTTAGCTCACTGTGCTGGATAAAAATGCAAATCAAACTTTTTCGTTCACAATTCATTGTAATGTTATACCTGGCATAGCATGTTGACGTTCTATTTTTGAATCGGGTCATAAAGGCAAATTATTTTTCCTAACTGTAGCAGAGGGAAAGATTTATCAGTGAATAGTTTAAATGTTAGCTAGTGCAGTAAATCCAAGCCTTTAGCAGCCATAAAATATTTTATGTGAGGAACAGACCATACACTACCTGACAAAAGTCTTGTTGATTCCAGTTGTAAGAGCAACAAATAATAACTTGACTTCTAGTTGATCCATTTGGAAAAAAGGCAGAAGGTAGATTTTTTTTTCCAATGAATCATCTGCTGATCTGCATCCCAATCATCACAAATACTGCAGAATGCCTATTGGAATGTGCATGCACCCAGGATTCTCACAGCTGTTCATCTTCATTTTTGTCAGCTTTGCGTTTTTGACTGTTTGGCGCCATCTTGTGACTGAATAATACACAGGTTAGTGTATACTCCACCAGCTGTTTTCATCTCTGTCAGCTTTGTGTTTTTGACTGTTTGGCGCCATTTTGTGACTAAATATTACACAGGTTAGTGTATACTCCATCAGTTGTTTTCATGTCTGTCAGCTTTGTGTTTTTGACTGTTTGCCGCCTTCTTGTGACTGAATAATACGCAGGTTAGTGTATACTCTATCAGCTGTTTTTGTTTCTGTCAGCTTTGCTTTGCGTTTTTGACTGTTTGGCGCCATTTTTGTGTCTGAATAATGCCCAGGTTAGTTTATCCTCCATCAGCTGATTTAATTGCTGTTAGCTTTGCATTTTTGACTGTTTGGCGCAATCTTGTGTCTGAATAATGTGCAGGTTAGTGTATACTCCATCAGCTGTTTTCATTTCTGTCAGCTTTGTGTTTTTAACTGTTTGACACCATATTTTGTCTGAATAATGTGCAGTTTAGTTTATACTCCATCAGCTGTCTACATTTCTATTAGCTTTGCGTTTAGTTAAAGATTTATTAAACTATTAGGGTTCAGAACAATATATTGTGTGCAATTTTTATGTTTTTTGACAAGTAACTGTGTAATAAGTAGGATAAAGTACATCTTATCCTTTAGTCTTATACAACAGTGCTCCCCTTTGTGTCAGGTTTATTCTGAGATAACAACCTCCTGGATGTACATTATCCCTAACTTAAACTAGTGTGAACGAATATGCATTATTGTTGTTTTATTAAAAAGTGAGTGCATTATCAAGAATTATCCAGATAGAGTATTGCTGGGATGCTGAGACAGAGGTGCAGACATCAGCGAAGTGTCTTCTTCTAGGTGCGTGTGGATAAAGGTCTCAACAGCGATGTTTTTCCTCATGAGGCCGGCCTGATTAGGGACTGTGATTGATCTTTATTGAAGCGCCACCTGACAGACTACCTGCTACCGGGATCCTCTCAGCGAGGGATCAAATGAAGAGACATTTGTCCTGGACATATTACAAATATCACCATGTTTCCTGCTGACTGTCACATGCACACTGGCTGGACCTCACGCTGACATGGCTGCACACGGCGGAGAGATGCTGTGCAATGATCTGAGACTCCGGTGTGGGGAATAGCAGCAGTAGCAGCAGCACATATTGTTTCCCAGCTCTCCTTCCTGTTTTATTTATTGTATCAGAAATAATACCTGCCAATGAAGAGCTGGGAGGGTCAGGCCGGTGTGTCGTTTTCTCTGTGTGTTTGTTCACTGACGCAGGTTAATGTGGAGAACTGGAGAAACGCTTCTGTGCTTTTTGTATGAATATGAATAACCGTGAGGTGCAGTCGGCCAGAAGTATATTAAACCCAGCGAGTGGAAAGAAAGCCATTATTTTGCACTTTAGCCTCCAACATCTTTAAGAACGAGCAGCAGTGCTTTAGGTGTGATGTCTGCGAGTTGCCAATAATGAAATAAAACAATAAAAGGCACTTGAGGGTGTGCATTAAACTGGTTCTACTTTGGGTACAAGCTGTTTAGGAAAGCCTTTTATATCTTGACTTTTTCAACACAGGCTCACTGGAAATATGTGCCCAGGACTACATGTTTTAGAACCGACAAATATGAACCCTGTACTAAGTCTTAATGCAGTTTTTATTTTCACAAATTCACTAGAGGGTGCCGTGTGTATTTTTGACTATCTCAAATACGTTACTCAGGCATGTTTGCTCATACGTGCCATTTCTCGCAAATCCACCAAACCCTACGAATATCAATTTCCTTCTCATGAACGTCTGTAATAAAAGCTGGTTGGCTTGTCGCCATGCATAATATAAACTCTCAACTTGACTTCTCATATTCTTATTAATTGTGTCACTCTATACTTTTGGCTTCAATTAGGGCTGAGCCGATAAACGATATTATATTGAATCACAATAAAATTTATGTCAATAACAATACGTTTTTACTTTACAGGGAGTGCAGAATTATTAGGCAAGTTGTATTTTTGAGGATTTTAGTATTAAACAACAACCATGTTCTCAACGAACCCAAAAAAAACTCAATATCAAAGGTGAATATTTTTGGAAGTAGTTTTTAGTTTGTTTTTAGTTTTAGCTATTTTAGGAGGATATCTGTGTGTGCAGGTGACTATTACTGTGCATAATTATTTGGCAACTTAACAAAAAACAAATATATACCCATTTCAATGATTTATTTTCACCAGTGAAACCAATATAACATCTCAACATTCACAAATATACATTTCTGACATTCAAAAACAAAACAAAAACAAATCAGTGACCAATATAGCCACCTTTCTTTGCAAGGACACTCAAAAGCCTGCCATCCATGGATTCTGTCAGTGTTTTGATCTGTTCACCATCAACATTGTGTGCAGCAGCAACCACAGCCTCCCAGACACTGTTAAGAGAGGTGTACTGTTTTCCCTCCTTGTATATCTCACATTTGATGATGGACCACAGGTTCTCTATGGGGTTCAGATCAGGTGAACAAGGAGGAGGACAAGGAGTTTTTCTTCTTTAAGACCCTTTCTTGCCAGCCATGCTGTGGAGTACTTGGACGCGTGTGATGGAGCATTGTCCTGCATGAAAATCATGTTTTTCTTGAAGGATGCAGACTTCTTCCTGTACCACTGCTTGAAGAAGGTGTCTTCCAGAAACTGGCAGTAGGGCTGGGAGTTGAGCTTGACTTCATCCTCAACCCGAAAAGGCCACACAAGCTCATCTTTGATGATACCAGCCCAAACCAGTACTCCACCTCCACCTTGCTGGCGTCTGAGTCAGACTAGAGCTCTCTGCCCTTTACCGATCCAGCCATGGGCAACGTGGCACGCTTGACTTTTCTTAGTTCATGGGCAGTTATTTTGCGCCTTGGTTTTTCCACACGCTTCTTGCGACCCTGTTGACTATTTTGAATGAAACGCTTGATTGTTCGATGATCACGCTTCAGAAGCTTGGCAATTTTAAGAGTGCTGCATCCCTCTACAAGATATCTCACTATTTTTGACTTTTCGGAGCCTGACAAGTCCTTCTTTTGACCCATTTTGCCAAAGGAAAGGGAGTTGCCTAATAATTATGCACACTTGATATAGGGTGTTGATGTCATTAGACCACGCCCCTTCTCATTACAGAGATGCACATCACCTAATATGCTTAATTGATAGTAGGCTTTCGAGCCTATACAGCTTGGAGTAAGACAACATGCATAAAGAGGATAATGTGGTCAAAATACTCATTTGCCTAATAATTCTGCACTCTCTGTATATTGATCTAAGAGACAAAAATGTTATGCCAGTTAATGGACTTAATTTTTGTGGCTTAAGGCATTGTTAGGGTACTCTTTTAAATCTGGAAGCATTAACAACATATATTGTATAATATATCATTATGGTTTAATATAGAAAATTATTATCGAAATTGCATGTTTGCTATATCGCCCAGCTCTAGTTTCAATTGACTTTTTTTGACATCAACTTTAATGTGATGTTATTTTCGACGTTTGATGCAGCGCCCCAGTGCATCTGCCTCGTGGTGCTGGCTATTAATATCTTTTATTCTGAAACGGAAACAGGGTTCCGTATGTGTTTGTTGACACAATCAGAACTTATCATTGATGATAGCTTTCTTTTCAAAAAAAGAAAAAAAAACACTCCAAACAACAAACTTTAAAATCAAACATTACCCCAACAATACATGCACTGACACTATAGCAAAGTTTGCAGGAGGCCAGGGGTCAATCAGAGGCCTTCTTAGGGTGCTTTCACATCTGTACATCGATTGTTTTGTTCATTGTTAATTAAAATTGTTACAACGTTTATTTTTGTTCTTGGTGTGGTTCACTTTCACACTGCAAAGATTCTTAACGGACCAAATTGTTCAAACAAGTCACGTGTGAGTAAACTCTCCTCACATGGGTCAGAGTTTTGGGGTTTATTTTTCAGTCCCACAAATTTAGCTCAGCTATTATATGTCATTATTTGCAGTCAGATCATAAAGCAGATCAATGTTGATCGTTTTTTCAAGATATCAGTGCAAAAATAAACAAAACAATAGGCCTAATACAAAATATTATAACATTAAAATATGAAAAAATAATCAGCTGGTAATTTCTGTCTATTTTCCTTACGGATTAACAGTACTCTGTATTATTTTAGACATGCCGCCCTACTCATAATTCTCTTTTTATACAACTGTAATATAGCCTGGTTCATTAGTTTGTTGGATCGTTTTGCTCTCTCACTACAATCGATCGGCTCCAGAGTTCGTTTCATCGAGCCGAGACCACCTCATTCAGGCAATCTCAGACCAATTGTTTTGGCACAGATCCGAGCGTGATTGCTGGATTCTCATATGCCCAAAAGAGACAGGTTCCGAAACAAACTTCTAGATGTAAAAGCCATTAGAAATGGCTTTTATTTCTCACAGCTGAACAACAGAAACCTATGGCAGTGATCACCTCAGGTAAACCTTGTGTGCTTTATTTAGTGCTAAATGTTAACAATGTGAGTTTGAATAGATTATAAACCTTACCGTTTCATGAGTGAGTGCATTGAGTGTAAATTTCTGTCGTATTTCGTCTTGTGCAAACAGCTAAAACTGCTCATCACTGCATATCTCGTTACAAAGCGTGTTGTTAGGACACGCGGTTACAATGTAACCTGTTCATCTAATGTTTACGTTCGTAATATTTATATCATTTGCTAATTAATAACCTCATGTGGAACTGAATCTGTCTCATTTCAACGTCTGATACTGTCCATTTCGGTCACGGCTGCATGCTTTCAGAGCCTTTCTGAACGAATGAATGAAATATGCTGTTTTTCAACAAGGCAACCCGGGATGCTGAAATATTGGCTAAACTTAAAATTTTTTTTTAAAGCAGAATATCTGACTTCAGCATTGTTTTTCAGTTAAACAAGTATGTTCACTTGGGATGTTTCCTTAATATCTGCACACATATTACAATATTTTTAGGCTTTAGAAGAGTCAAACTTACATACAGCACCTTTAAATTTCACATTTGATTTAAATTTTATTTTCTCCTCAGATGGAAACAGTATGACACAATCAGAACTTATCATCGATGATAACTCAACTTTCTTTACAAAGAAAAAGAGAAAACAATCCAAATGACAAACTCCAAAATTAAACATCCCCTAACAATACATGCACTGACACTCGAGCAAAGTTTGCGGAAGGCCAAGGGTCGACCGGAGGCCTTCTTAAACCTAAACACTCACATTGATCCAGACAGATTCCTCCTCGCCAGAGCCTCTGAATGCCTGACACAACCCAAATTAGACAACCCACATCTTCTGCTACAGCTCTTATTGTCAGAGCATTGTAAAAAGAATGAGAGCTAAACTCTGCGACGCTCGCGCGGCCATCACGTCGGAGGCAGTGCAGCGAGAGGACAGCTTCACAATACTCGCTAACTGAGCTATGACAGGCTAATTATTGGCCCACTGTTGTAAAATTCTCTCTACATAGGTCACTTGGACAGTGTAATTAAAAATGCATTACAGATTCTTTTTATTGAAGCAATTAAATCAAAAAAGCAAAAAGTAATTAAGCGCCGAGGTAATGATAGTGTTAGTCAACAACGTTTATTTGAGAGATGAGCTGTGTTTGCTCAGCCTCTTAACGCGTTGCGCGGTTGTATTTATAGCCGGCGATTTGATGAATGTGTCACGCAAGCCTTCGGTAAGAGCCAATTATGTTGATAATGTCAAATTTTGAGCAAAATTACTTTTATGGCTGTATTGTCATCTCGGAGGTAATTGGAGGAGCGGCTTCTGAGCACGATTCAAATCGTCGAGTGTACTTTAGTGTATGCGCAAAAAATACTGCCGTTCCATTTGTGCCACCAGGTTTATAATTACATTAAATTGCTTGTCTTATCAGCACTTAAAGAGCCGGGATTATCAGAGTCGGGGCTGTTTCGGCCTTGCCAAATACCTCGCGGGCGTTTGCCCACAGAAACGAGGAGAAGAAAGAAAGAAGATAATATTCTGGGGTTAAAAACCACAATTTCCTCTTTAAAGAGGGGCTCTGTGTGGAGGAGTCATCGTATTAAAGCGCACAAAGCTTTGTGAGGTAAATCAGTCTGACTTTGAGTGTGGGAGGCATTAACATCCACTTGACTTTGAGTGTGGCTGCTTCTTGCTGCCAACGTATACATGGAGCTGACACATCAGAGCAGCGCATCTCTGTTATTATGTCAGGTAACTGAATTCTGATGATATGGAAATGCCGAGAGGCGAACGGATCGCCGATGCTGGCCTAGTTAGCATATGGAACTGGTCTTTGTGGTCCCGGGCCACCATTAGGATTCATGGTGCATGCGCCGCCGCCGCTACGTAAATACTAATGTAATTGTCAGGTGTGAAGGAAAAAAAGCAGTACGGAAGCTATTAAGGTCAAATTTACATTCCTAACGAAGACAAAAGGCATCTAACATTCGCAGCGATGCATATTTAAAAATAATTTTTTATGCTAAAAGTGACCCTGGTCTTAAGTTGCATGGTTTTATTTTTGGCAATAGTCAAATACATTGTGGCGGCCAAAACTGCAGATTCTTCTTTTATGGCAAATAGAATCAATAGAATATATCATGTTTAATTAATTTTGTACTGTAAATGTTTCAAAACTCAATTTTTTATTAGTAATGAATCAAACTAATACATTTTTGATTATTAATAATCTCTTTACTTAGACATCTTTAAAGATGATTTTGTTTGTATTTAGATTATTATATAGTTTCATCTCATCCACACATTTTCCTGTCCTACACTGAAAAAAAAATATTAATTGGACTTACAATCTTTTTTTAAGTTAACTGGTTGCAAACAGTTTATATGAGCTGAATTTAAACAAACAAATTAAATGTAGTAATGTTCAACTTAATTTCATTGCTTAACTTCATCTCATATAAATTATTTGCAACTAGTTCCGCCACTACAGAAATACTAATGTGATTTGTCAGGTGTGGAGAAAAAAGCTGAACGAAAGCTATTAAGGTCAAATTTACATTCCTAATGAAGACAAAATGCATTTAACATTCGCAGCGATGCATTTTTAAAAATAATTTTTATGCTAAAAGTGACCCTGGTCTTAAGTTGCGCGGGTTTGTTTTTGGCAATAGTCAAAAACACATTGTAGGGTCCAAAGCTGCAGATGTTTTTTCTATGGTAAAATCAATAGAATATATCGTGTTCAATTAATTTTGTGCTGTAATTGTTTCAAAACGTAATTTTTGATTCGTAATGTGCATTGCTTAGCATTTCACTTAGACATCTTTAAAGATGATTTTCTCTGTATTTAGATTATTATATAGTTAGATCTCAGCCACACATTGCCCTGTCCTACACACACACACACACACACACAAAACATACATTGGAATTACTTTTTTTTTTTTTTTTTAAAGTTAACTGGTTGTAAACAATTTATAAGAGCTGAATTTAAACAAACAAATTAAATGTAGTAATGTTCAACTTAATTTGATTGCTTAAATTCATCTCATATAAATTATTTGCAACTAGTTACGCCCCTACAGAAATACTAATGTAATTGTCAGGTGTGGAAAAAAGAAAAAGCTGTATGGAACGCTATTACAGTTTTTTTCTGAATGCTTAAGCACATTTTTTGTAACTATTGGCTATTTTTGCAAAACTCTACACACCAATAAGAAAACCCTTCGCCAAATTTGCAAAACATTTTAGATCTCTTGCAAAAAAGCTAATAAACCTTGCTTAACTCTTCAAACCTTCGTACACATTGTATTTTTGTATCAAACATTTAACACAAGCCATCACATTAATAAGCACACAATGTGCCAACTACACACTGATGGAATGAATAAAAAGTATATCTGGATTTTGCTTTAAAAACAGCTCCTCAACTGATTGTCTTTAAAAAGGAGTTTGCTGCCTATGTAGAAGCTTTAAAAATAATGAAGAGTGAGAAGACTAAGCGATTGTATGATTTGTTTCAAGAATATGGTTTTATTTAATCCCTAACAGAGTTTATATTTGATGTCAGCACGATATGTTGTTATTTCTTTGTTACTGTAAGTTATTTTATATATTTTTTGTTGTTGTTTGTTGGTTTATTTGTATGTTTGTTTGTTTGTTTAGTTTTTTCTGTAATTGTATGGCTTTATATTTGATTCACTGTATATCTGACATGTCTCAGTCAGTGTGTGCAAGATTATGTTTGGATTGAGCTTGGCCTAAATTGTTGTTTTTGAAAGGCAAATAAATAAATGAAAAAAACATCTGGCTTTTGCCTTCTCTGAGCACAAGCTAGGTTATGTCAATTTGAGGTCATACCTTTGTCATAGTTCTGTAAACATACAGGGATGCAAACAACAAGTACTGGTGTTTATTTACACACATCAAACAAGCACAAGTGTTTTTTCAAATACAAAACACAAAATAGTAATTTCACTGAAAAAAAAAAATAATAATCTGACTACATCGTGTCGCCTCTCTGGGTCCGGCCACAAAATTTCATGTACATCACATGCAATGTAGTCCAAGGCACCGAGTAAAGTATCTGATTGCAAAGTGAACTTATTATCTAAAAGAGTTTTTACATGTGACAGTGTACCAGACAGTTGGCAAAATAGTGTAAATAATAGCCATACATGTGTATAGTTTTGCTATGAGTGTGTTGATCATTTGGAAATCAGTGTAAAGCAGTGAGTTGTGTTTACAGTTCCGCAATTGTACCTACAATTTTGAAAAGTGTGTGTTACAAAATTGCAAACTAAGTGCAAAGCAGTGTTTGTGCTTTTAATTTTGCAAACTCAGTGAGTGGTTTTGCTATAAGAATTAATCGTTTTACAAATTGTGCTATAAGAATCTATGTTAGGGTTTAAGCATTCAGAAAAAACTGTAAAGTCAAATTTACATTCCTAATGAAGACAAAAGGCATCTATCATTCGCAGAGATGCATATTTAAAAATATTTGTTATGCTAAAAGTGACCCTGGTCTTAAGTTGCGCGGGTTTGTTTTTGGCAATAGTCAAAAATACATTGCGGGGGCCAAAACTGCAGATTTTTCTTTTATGGCAAAATCAATAGAATATATGGTGTTCAATTAATTTTGTACTGTAATTGTTTCAAAACTCAATTTTTGATTTATTAATGTGCATTGCTAAGCACTTCACTTAGACATCTTTAAAGATGGTTTTCTCTGTATTTAGATTATTATATAGTTGCATCTCAGCCACACATTGTTCTGTCCTACACTGAAAAAAAATATTCATCAAATTTACTAATTTGTTTTTTAAGTTAACTTGTTGCAAACAGTTTATATAAGCTGAATTTAAACAAAAAATAATAAATTTTGTAATGTTCAAATTAATTTGATTGTTTAAATTCAGCTCATATAAACAATTTGTTACGCTGCTACAGAAATAAGAATTCTATTGTAATTGTCAGGTGTGGAAAAAAAAGAAAAAGCTGTACAGAAGCTATTAAAGTCAAATTTACATTCCTAATGAAGACAAAGGGCATTTATCATTAATAGCGATGCACATTTAAAAACAATTTTTATGCTAAAAGTGACAGTAGTCTGAAGTTGCACAAGTTTATTTTTGGTAATAGTGCAGATTTTTCTTTTATGGCAAAAAAAAAAAAAAATCCTATCAAGTAAAGATCATGTTCAATTAATTCCCTATACTGTAAATGTATGAGAACTCAATTTTAGATTTGTAATGTGCATTGCTAAGCACTTGACTTAGATAACTTGAAAGATGATTTTCTTGATCATAATAAAAAAGATGTTCTTTATTATTATTATTTTATTATTTATTTTTCTTGTTTTTTCAGCTTACAGATGATGTATAAATCTCAATTTTAAAAAATGTATATAGTAATGTATATAGTAACTTTACATATTTTAATTTTTTAAAGGGGGTCTAGTTTAACATTTAAGCCTATTATACGTAAACAACTCTAGTAAATATCATATTAGAACAGTATTTGTAAGCTAAAGTCTTAGCATTTGAGATAAATACATCTCTTTTGCACTGTTTTTTGTTTTGTTTTATGTTACATTGCATTTTAAAAATTAATCTTTCTTTCAATCGTGTTCTGTAGTGTCATAATTGCGTTTCGTATTTGTGCATATGGAGCACCTATATATTAGTATTTTCATTTGCTTGTGTAAAAGCTATTCGATTTGACTCTGACCATTAGGGTTTTTAGTATATTAGAAAGTTGTGAAATAGTTTTTCAGCTTTTTAATTGGTTGATATGTAATGTGGAATATAGTTGATGCATAATGTAATGAGCGGAGATATGATATACTGCACTTTCATTCATTCCTACACTGATGGAAAACTATATAATACATACAAAATTGTCAATAAGACTTATTTATGCATTAACAAAAATATTATCAAACATTTAAGACACGTTATCAAACATTTTATCTATCTATCTGTCTGTCTGTCTGTCTGTCTGTCTGTCTGTCTGTCTGTCTGTCT
>CAIGQZ010032409.1:4566810-4586702 GCA_903798205.1 Danio tinwini
ACGAATTAGCCACTATTGGGGGATGAGCAAATCGTACTAAATTGTATGAATGATATTGTACGAATTTGTACAAATTAGCCACTATTGGTGGATGAGCAAACCGTACTAAATTGTATAAATGATATTGTATGAATTTGTACGAATTAGCCACTAAATCAAAAAGTTATAAATTGCCATGAGATTGTGTTGAAAAGACTGTTCAATTGAATTTTGACTCATTAACCAGCCCCGCAAAATGGTAAAAGATTGTTTCTTTGTAATTTGACCAGTGTTATAATAATACAAGCTGATATGAAACTGTTATTGTAATAGAGACACGATTGATTTTCATTCAAATGAAACATTGCATGTTCGTAAAGTAAAATTTGTATACTTAAAGCTGTTCCTAAAAATTACTTTAACAAAATGTTTGATTACATTACATGGGTCATGTACATTTCTGATCCTATACTGTTATCTTAAATACCATAATACTAAGAATTAGATAATGAGATAAGTCATTCAAATTAAACATGGTATATTCATAAAAAATAATAAATATACATGATCTATCCTTAAGTTGACACATTTTAGACATTGTGTATACGTTTTATTAGCTCATATGAATAGCAATAGATTAAACAACTTTCTGATATTAAAATATTCATTCAATTAGTTTGATTTTTTTTATTACTTACTATAGCTTCATGCAATAAGAAGACTTAGGAAAAGACTGCTCAATTGAATTTTGACTCATTAACCAGCTCGCAAAAAAGGTAAAGGTTTGTAAGGTGTAATTTGACTGGTGTTATAGTAATACAAGCTGATATGAAAGTCTTACTGTATTAGAGACACGATTGATTTTTAATTCAAATGAAACATTGCATATTCATAAAGTAAAGTCATATACATAAGCTGTTCCTATATTCCTTTAACACAATATTTAATTACATTACATGGGTCCTATACATTTTTGATCTTAAACTGTTATCTTGTATGCCATAATACTAGTTAGATTAGATTAGATTAGATTCAACTTTATTGTCATCACACATGTACAAGTACAAGGAAACGAAATGCAGTTTAGGTCTAACCAGGAGTGCAATAGCAGCAAGTGCAGGATACAGGTATTAGTTATAAAGTGCAGTTATAGAAAAATTATGGTGATATTTACAAATGGATGTACTATGAACATTATATACAGGTTGTGTCAGCTATGAACAGAGATTTACAATAGATGGATAAATGTACAGGTTGCTATTAATAATCAGAAGTGTGCAGATAGATAAACATAATTACAAATGTATATGTACAGTGGATGTGTACATAATTTACAAATGTACATGTGCAGTGGGTATGTACAGTTCAAATAAATGAATCAGTGCAATGAATATGTGCAATTTTTAAATGTGCAAATGTTAAGTAGAGCTATATAAGTAGAGTTAGAATTAGATAATGAGATAAGTAATTCAAATTTAACATATCATATTCATAAAAAAATCTAATAAATATACACAACTATACTACCCTTAAAATGTGTGGAGGTTACTTTGGAAATGTAATAGATTACAGATTACAAATTACCCTATTTAAAATGTAGTAAGTAGTGTGCCTTTTCAATTACTTTATAAAAGTAAAGTAACTGATTACATCTGATTACGTTTTGATTACTTTTAAGTTTCTAATGGATATTTTCAACTAAATCATTTTCAAGCATTCATATCAAGCAGGTGTAAGCAGTGGCTCTGTTTACTGTTAGAATTTCAAAATCTTTCATCACTTAAATTAAGATTATATTAATTTAATTTTAAAGTACAGCCACCATAAAACCAGACCTTATAACATTTTTTTTACTGTTGTTACAAAATCTAAATTTTAGTTGGTTGTGTAGGCTGATTTTTGTGGCCTTTGCAAAAAAAAAATATATATAAATAAATCTAAGCTATGTTTTGCAATTTTCATTTTAAAATCAAAGCAACTTAAATCCAAGTCAATCATATCTTAGTGATTAATAAAACTGTCAATGAAATATGAGGCAGAATTGTTCAGTTCAATTATTTACTGTAAATAATATGCTGTACTAAACAGAAACAAAGTATAGTATATAACAGCAAAAACTAAAAATCCAATATATATATATACACGCATTTGAAATAAAATCCAATATTAATTTTGGTAAAAACATGCACTCGTTTTCCATATTAATTGAAATATATGTAAATGGCACATATAGGGTCGATGTTTCCTATACAAATATTATTGAGAAGTTGAACATTACATATTCTATTCTAAAACATAAAATCACTTACAAAAGCCAACACTATTCTAATATCATAATAAATCATATAAATAAATAAACAATGAGGCTATTATAAATATATATACTTTAATAATAATATTAACAATATTAATGATGATGATGATGACTATTGTTATTATTATTATAATTAAGTTGGATATTGTTTATTTATTTAAAAAAAAAATTAAGTCTACTTTTACAACTTGACACATGTAAACCACAGCAGAAAGTTCTAACCAACAGGCCCATGTCATATACAGTACAGATACTTAATAAATAACTCACTATAAAATAAAATAATTAACGTATGCTATGTTTTTTTTTATTTCACAAATTTTGGAGACGTAACAAAAATTCCGCTTTAAAATAATAGGTAACCTATAGCTTTCGTCATGAGGCTGTGTTCAAAATGATTTCAATGTTTTCAAAGTGCACTGCGAAGGGAGCGCAATTGTAAACATAAAGATCGCTAAAATTGAACTGTAAAATACTTTGAAAGCAAATTACACCTAAGAGAGATGACCTTAATGCTTTTTTATTTTTAATAATTCCAACTTTGAATGTTAGAATGTTTTGAATGAATGGGGCATAGGGGGGATAAATGGGAATAGAACACAGCCAGGAACTATGTTTCTAACTACAGCTCCAGAGGTGTAGTTTCAAGTGCTCAAGTTTGCAACGCAGTTTGCGAATGTTCATTGGAACGATGGATTTGGCAAACACCAAATCAGCAAACTATGTTTGTAACGACGGAACTTGCAACCTTAGTTGGCTAATGATGGTTTTGGGAAACGCACCGCAGAGCGAGAGGTGGCAATAACGCACCAAAAAGTTTAATGTCGACCAACGGAAAACAGGTAGAAGAAGAAATTGTCATTCTCGCCATCATTTATTTTCATCAGCTAGACAGCTCCGTAAATGCCGGTGTCGTCACGTATTGATCCGCGATCGGTAGCTTGTGTGGATGCTACTGCGCTTCTTGACTTAAAAAATAGCTTCGCTACTGAAAAGCTATTTGATTTTAAAATGTAGCGACGCTACTGCCATGCTACTTAGAAATGTAGTTATAGCAGAATAGCACCGCTTTAATAAATGGCCTTAGCAGAAGGCATCATGCATATCAAAAACATTCAAAGCAGCAGATTAATGTTATTAAACATATCCCAGATTTTTAAAGACATTTTTTAGATGTAACCCCATTTGTAATCTTTAACATTTCATAAGTAACTGTAATTTAATTATACATTTTTCTCAGTAACTGTAACAAATTACAGTTACATTTATTTTGTAATGAAATTACATAACGTTACATCTAAGTAGTTACTCCTCACACTGCCCCTAAGTTGACACCTTTTAGACATTGTGTATAGTTTGCAGTAGAGAATAATATATGAATCAACTTTCTGATGATAAAATATCCATTCAATTAATTTGATTTTTTAATTACTTAATGTAGCGTCATGCAACAAGAAGACTTGTGAAAAGACAGCTCAATAGTTGTCTTAAAAACTATAATACTACACTAGTTAGAATTAAATAATAGCATAAGTAATTCAAATTAAAAACTCACTATTCATAAAAACTAATAAATATACACAACCTTAACCTTAAGTCGACACATTTTAGACATTGCGTATAAGTGTATAAGCATTGGCTCATATAAATAAAAAAAGATGAGCCATCTTTCTTATGTTAAAATATCCGTTCAATTAATTTGCGTCACCCCTGTGATTTTTAATTACTTAGCCTGATGCCTTCATGCAATAAAAGACTTATGAAAAGACTGCTCAATTGAATTTTGACTCATTAACCGGCCCCACGAAAAAGGTAAAAGATTGTTCAGTGTAATTTGACTGGTGTTATAATAATACAAGCTGATATGAAAGTCTTACTGTAATAGAGACACGATTGATTGGATGGCCCGAGCAGCCATTAGTAAGGAGGTGGCGGGAGCGTGGAGGTAAAATGATGGAGCTCCCCCCATGCAGAGGCCCTCGCTGTGGGGTGGGATGATCCCTGCGAGGGGGTAGTAGGGCTAGCGCTGCTACATCTGATGGCAGTTTGAGAAACTGCAGGAGGGATCTGTGTTAATTAGGCATTTTTCAGCACACTTGGCTCAGCCTGGCTGTGATATTGCTATCTGAATTTATTGGAGCATTTAATCTGGAAATGTCTTAAACAGCTCAACAGGAATTCAAAATCGACCCTGATGTTTACTATGTTAATGCATGTTTTACATTGCTTGTACATCTTGTCTATGTCTTATATTTGATACTGTAACTCTCTGACTAATATGCATCAATAAAACAGGGTTAAACTAATAATTTGATGGCATGATTGCTCCAAGAAAAAACAGCTTGTTGATCAAGGGTGCATTTCCCAAACTATGACGTAACTCGTGGCTGAACTATCATAGTATGATGCATTGTTTGGGAAAGAAACGATGTAGTGACGAGTGTATCCCAAAAGCTGTAGTTTCTCTGTCGCAGATCCATCGTTTGAGCCACTTTAGTTATAACGTAAAATGCCCATAATGATGCTCTAAACGGGGTGGAGTAACTACTTCTCATATATAGTAGTATATATCATATATAAATCATATAAATACATAAATGAGTCTATTAAGAAATGAAATTTTTTTATATTTATTATTTATTAGGAAATAAAAAAACTACTTTAATAATAATATTAATGATGATAATTATTATTATTAAGTAGAATATTGTTTATTTATTTTTGTTTATTTTTGAAAAGTCTACTTTTACAATTTGACACTTGCAGAAATGTTCTAACCAACAGGTCCATGTCATATACAGTACAGATACTTAATAAATAACCTACTATAAATTAAAAGCATTAACGAATTCTATGTTTTTTTCTTTTCACAAGCTTTGGAGACGTAACGTCTTTTAAAGCTTAATGCAGCTTCTCCTACCGCAGCAAATTCTGTTTTTACTGTTGATATTTTGGTGCCAGTTAATTAGGAAGTGACAATTTTGTTTGCTTTGACTCATTGGATGGAAAAGCTGCTTTATTCAAACGTCTTTTTTGCGATATTCCAGTTTTGCGCATAAAATTTTATTCACATTTTTGGATGGAAACATAGCTACTGTCTTTCATCACACGCAGCACACCCACATGAACCGTGTGAAAGAGGAAATAAAATCAGAGAAGCTCTAAGGTAAAACCAGACTCTCAAGACATAGTCTTTAATCTTTAATGACTTATATTAAAAATGTTGACAGAGGCTTGTGATATAAGAATTAGAGCGGAGCATTAATTAAATGCATATTTTCTGTGGAGTGACTGATTTGAGGTAGCCTGCTATTTTTATTTGACGGAAAAAAACATGATTAGACAAACAGCATATGCTGGTTCTTAATAATAATTTAATATTGATCTGACCAGTTAACCGTTAATATTTGGTTAACAAGCTGCGGTTGTTGGTTGGCAAAATTAACCGAAATGAGCATCCCTAATCCAGAGTAGACATTTCTTGTGGTCTCATAATTTTTTCATACACATAATATTAATAAACATCTACTGTAGATGCATTTGCACTACTGAGGGAAATGTTTAGATGAATTAAAGTATGCGCTGTGCTCTTTTCTCTCAGTAATATAAAACGACACACAAGAAAAAGAACATAAATTCAGAAAGAATCTGATCATAGTGATATGAGTTTGCACAAGCTCTGCAATTCTCAAGCATTATTTACCAGCAAAATCACACTATTGTGATATTATGAAGTATTTTTGAGGCAATAAACTATGTAGATCTGGGTATGCGGGGCTAGGGTTTCAAAGAATCCTTTTCCTTGCATGACACATTTGCAGTATCTTACAGTACAGAATAGCTCTTTTGGCATTGCCATGAACATTTCAAGCATGCGTTTCTTGAATAATAGAATAGAAGAGATCTGAAATGTGCCGAAGCATCACATCCTTTGTATTGTCCTGGAAAACATATAGAGTCCTTCACATGAGTTTACAGGCTTTCATCGACAATCTAGGAAGTTGGTGAAGGTCTCACTCATATTTTAAGTTTTTCACATAGCTGTTTGCTTTATCAATGTGCCCATATAATACAAGCATGTGAGCATAACCAAGTACAATGAAGTCAATTCATTGTACTTGCTGTAAATGCCAAACATTTATTGTCAAACCACAAATCTCCCACTCATCAAGATCGCCGTTTAGCACTGAGTCCATTCAGAGCAATTCAGATGATTTTCATTGTATATTGTGGGACATCACCTGTGAATGAGGAGGGACAGTGATTTAATTGCCTGTTAGCGGGATATTATGCAAAGTAGCAAGCGTCTCCTCCATGCCAAATGCCTTGCGCTTGTTGGCCTTTGTCGGCTACAAAAAAAACGTGATTTCATTTCCCTCCCTGACTCTGTCAATTTACCAGACCGACTTCCGTGCACGTTTTGTTTAATGGTTAGAGATAATGCAGCACAGGCTCTGTAATATTAAGCTAAATGAAAAGAGCATGGATTCATACCACACAGAAATTAAACTGCAATATGACAGCCATAAATCACCTTAAAAAGGAACCCACCTGGAATACCTCTTGATTAGAAGTTAAATAAAATGACCCAGAATTCTAGACCTTTAGTCAATCTCATATAAAAGTAGGCGCTCAGATTTTTTTTCCACCCTCCTTTTTTTTATGCTGGAGACACTCCTCGATCCAAATACGCACTTATTAAGTTCCCCAAGTTCAATTTGAAATGAGTTTCTAATTAACAAGTAAAGCCAAAGCTTTAAAATGTCAAATTTATTGTATTGCTATATCTCTGAAATTCAGAACTGAGGCCGAGTTCTACGGCGCCGTTGATAAGAGGCTTACATGGGCCGAATCTCAATGCTGATCACTCCGCTAACGACTTTGGTGGCCACTAGTTAAATTGGTTTCACCCTCATATTTGGGCCCTTTCGCAGAGATATGGGTTTTCAATGGTGGTAAGCAGTTTAGCTTGTCTTACAGGCGGAGGCCGATGCAAATTACCTCAGTTTTGTTTAATGTCGAACATTGTGAAAATCTACATTCAGCCCACCCGGCACGCTATATAAGCTTAGCTTAGACACACCTATCTTCTTCGTACGTTTGCTCTTTAAACCCTCATTGCATATCAAGGACACCGGAACACAGTATCTGATAATGCCATGCATTCATTACATTAATGAACCTAATATGAATAAGTGTCCCCCATCAAGCCGCACTCATTAGCATAGTCATTAATATTAATGTCAATGCAGGTTTATGTTACGCCGAAGACTGCATTCACAAATACAAAGAACTTCCTTCTAAATGCTAAGTGTGGTAATCTTTGCTTTGGTGACGTTTGATTTGTGAAATGTGAATCAACCGAGGAGGGTGACTGCCTTGGCTGTGTTTCACACATGAATATTACTCATATGCAGATCAGACTATGCTGTGGCTGCTCGTTTGAGGCCGGCCAGAAGGAGGGGTGGGAAGCCTTTGACTCCGTCCGCAGGAGATTGAGCAACCGAGACCATTCGCTCTCTTTCTGCCAGACACAGGCTATTATTATACATACAATAATGGAAGGAATGAAGAGCACACTTGAATGTGTGTGATTTTTCTTGATCAGGGGCTTCATTGGGTTCCTAATTATGTTATAGGCCTATATAATTTACCTCAAATAGTATGTACATTCCTATGGTTAAAACAGTATCATGTGACATTGTTAATGTTAAAACAAATAAATCTGTAATAACCATCTATGTTGCCAGATCTATGTTGTTCAGATCAGATTTCACTGAAGAAAATAATTGTAGAAATTAAATGGCGTTTGTCAAATATATGTTGCATAAACACAAAATATATAATGAAACGCATGTTGTTTTGGATAAAAATGAAAAATGCATTTCCTAACATTCCTCTCAAACACCCCCACATAATGTCAAAATTGAAATTGACTGCTGTTGCTAAATAGTAAGAGCTTGTCAGGTAATTAGATTATTTGATCTTTAAATTGAGAACTGATTTTTTGTTTTGTTTATGATGTTTTTGACTTGATTTTCACAAACATCGTGTAAAAGTGGCGTGCACAGAATACGAGTCATATTCTTATTATATATCTCAGATTATTATGTCAATAAACATCAATCTAAGGGTGACACGGTGGCTCAGTGGTTAGCACTGTCTCCTTACAGCAAGAAGGTTGCTGGTTCAAGTCCTGGCTGGGCCAGTTGGCATTTCTGAGTGGAGTTTGCATGTTCTCCTCATGTTGGCGTGGGTTTCCTCCAGGTGCTCCTGTTTCCTCCACAGTCCAAAGACATGCGCTATAGGTGAATTGAATTAACTAAATTGGCCGTAGTGTATGTGTGTGTAAATGAGTGTTTATTGATGTTTCCCAGTACAGGGTTGCAGCTGGAAGGGCATCTGCTGTGTAAAACATATGCTGGATAAGTTGGCGGTTCATTCCACTGTGGCAACCCCTGATGAATAAAGGGACTAAGCTAAAGGAAAATGAATGAATGAAAATTGGCCGTAGTGTATGAGTGTGAATGAGTGTATGGGTGTTTCCCCAGTACTGGGTTGCAGCTGGAAGGGTGTAAAACATGCTAATTAAGTTAGCGACCCCTGATGTATAAACGGACTGAGCTGAAAGAAAAATGAATCAATGAATAAACATCGATCTATCTAAAAAAATCTTTGCAGAGCCTGTGAGCATTATCTAAAATTAGATGGTTCTTGATGATTGTGATCTTGACATTTATTTTTGAAATATCGTCATGATTTTTTTTTGACCGATCCTTCCTTTTCATAAATTTGCAAATATATGAACTGTTAAATGAGTGATCTTGAGATGAGTCCCTGTAGTCATTCAACATACAGTTGTTGGATAACATTCAACACTTGACTTCTAAAATGTTGCTTCATCACTCTGTTCTCAGATTTTTTAAATATTAAAGCAATTATAAGCTTGTTAAAATCTTCACAAATTTTCCTTTAAAAGATGATAATCAAACTATAAAAGTATAAATAGCAAACCTTCAAGAATTTGATCATTTCATTTTGAAAGTAATAATTAAGAAACACTTTTTTTGTTTTCATGTTAAGATGTTACATTGAAACTTCTTTTGATTACCAACTTTTTTTTTTTTCCTCATCTGAAAATCTCAGGTTGAAGAAACAATGAAAGAGACTGTTAAATTCCCTATATTTTCTCTATGTGAGTTCATTAATGTTTGTACAGTATACACTACCTGACAAAAGTCTTGTCGTCGATCCCAGTTGTAAGAGCAACAAATAGCTTGACTTCATTTGGAAAAGTGGCAGAAGGTTGATTTTTCTGATGAATCATCTGTTAAACTGCATCCGAATCATCACAAATACTGTAGAAGACTTACTGGAACTTACATGAACCCAAGATTCTCATAGAAATCAGTCAATTTTGTTGAAGGAAAAAATCATGATTTGGGGTTACATTCAGTATGGGGGCGTGCAAGAGATCTGCAGATTCAACGTCAACAGCCTGAGGTATAAAGACATTTGTGCTGCACATTACATTACAAACCACAGGAGAGGGCAAATTCTTCAGCAGGATAGCGCTCCTTCTCATACTTCAGCCTCCACATCAAAGTTCCTGAAAAGCAAAGAAGGTCAAGGTGCTCCAGGATTGGCCAGCCCAGTTACCAGACATGAAAATAATTGAGCATGTCTGGGGTAAGATGGAGAAGGCATTGAAGATGAATCAAAAAAATCTTGATGAACTCTTGCAGTCCTGCAAGAACGCTTTCTTTGCCATTTCAGATTACTTTATTAATAAGTGATTTGAGTCATTGCAGAGATGTATGGATGCAGTCATTCAAGCTCATGGGAGTCAGACACAATATTCATTCAGGTTCCACTGCAGCATGACTTTATATTCTATACTGGACATTATTTCTGTTCAGTGACAAGACTTTTGTCTAAGCAAAGTCAGACCTTACTGTCCTAATTAAATCATTAAAAATCAAGGCATGGTCATTTTATTTTGGTAAAATAAATGTAATCTAGAGACCTTTGCTTTTCATATAAGCCACTTCTGATACCAAATAATCAGACGTCAAGTTATTATTTGTTGTTCCTAAAACTTGGGTAGATGACAAGACTTTAGTCAGGTAGTGTATGGTAAACATGGTGAGTATTTGTCTGTTTGTGTTTGTACCTTGTATTCCTTATTTTTGGGGGGAACAAATGCAGATTATTTCCTTTGAGGGTTGGAGTTAGGTGTAAGGGGATACAGTATACAGTCTGTACAGTATCAAAATAACTACACTTATGAGAAATCCCTATAAAGATATCAATACAAGGGTGTGTATGTGTGCGCGTTCACAAGCTGTTCTGGATATTCCGCTGTCAGGTGACATTTAAAAGGCCTTTTACAGCCTTCATTATAAAGTCGATCTTCCCCATCATAGCATCTTAAATTCATTTAACATGCATACTGTTTAGTTAAAGCAATAAACTCGCACACATCAGAGCAGCTGCAGTGAATTTATTCGAGCAATCAATATGAGTTAACCCTCATGTTCTGTAGGGGGTCCGACAGACGCCGAGGCCTTTTAATATGTCAGAAACACATTTAACATTAAAGATTCCACTTGATACTTCATGACTTTTCTTAATCTTATGAGAACTGATTATAAGCATACTTCGACTGTGATTACATGCTTTATGAATCACATTTGTGTTATTCTTTTGCCACTTTGCATTTATTGTATTTTTTTCTACAGTATTTTAATTGAGCTTGACCCCAAACACAACTGTGTTACTATATGCACTGAACATTGACTCAATTGTTTACAGTGGAGGGCTAAAGCTTCAATAATATCTGCTAAATGGGATTTGATTAGGTTGGAGTAACATATTACATATTTTAAAGAGGTTAATTTTTAAACCACTATGTGAAGTTTATTGATAAACTAATTTCGAGAGGATCACATGCTTATGATTGACCACAGCTGGTCCCGCATTAGCTATCATATGATTTACCAATCAGGCGAATCCAAACGCACATAAATAACCAGATTTTCTTACCTTAGTCATTGAAGAATCCCCCCATCCACCACTACTCCTCCCTTTCTTTCCTAGGCTAATTCAGGACATGGTGGCACGGTAGCTCAGTGGCTAGCACTGTCACCTCACAGCAAGAACAACACTGGTTCGAGTCTCAGCTGGGCCAGTTGGCATTTCTGTGTGTTTACATGTTCTCCCCGTGCTTACGTGGGTTTCCCCTGTGTGCTCCGGTTTCCTCCCACAGTCCAAAGAAATGCAGTATAAGTGAATTCAGCGTTGCCGAACTGCATTGTGGATCCGTTCAGATCAGCCAATCAGATCGATGTATGCAAATACACCAACTCAGACCGTGGCCTATTGCTGACTAATTTCATTGGCTGACGCTGCTATGACGATCGCGTCAGCCCCAACTTCAGACACACCCTCTGTGAAGCGTTGACGCTGAAGCCCTGTGTGAATGGGGCGTTATAATCAATCATCAGCTAAGTGTGAACTCTTAAAGATATTTTTATACATTAATTGCTACAGAAACAAGCAGTATGTTTTGCCCTTATACGCATTATTGTTTTGGAAATTGTAATTTAATTTAAGTAACTAAACACTTACGCCCCATTCACATGGGGCGGCAGCTTCAACGCTTCCCATTCACTTTAAATGGGTGACGTCAGGCGTTGCCGAACTGCATTGTGGATCCGTCGGCGCCGCTTCAGTAGCGTTGCCTGCTGCAGAAGTCGGGACTTGCTCAACTTTTCAAGCGCCGACGGAAGCGTCAGCCAATTAGATCGCTGTATGCAAATGCACCAGCTCAGACAGTGGCCTATTGCTGACTAATTTCATTGGCTGACGCTGCTATGATGATCGCGTCAGCCCCAACTTCAGACACACCCTCTGTCAAGCATTGACGCTGAAGCCCCATGTGAATGGGGCGTAAAAACAAGACATAAGACATAAAAAATAACGACCTTTTTAACTTTAATTTAAGGATTACAATACAAATCCAATTAGATTATTTTGTTTGGTAAACAAAGTAAGTTTCTCATATAATATATCTACTAAAAGACACAAAATATTACTTTACAAACTTTATTGAGCATACATATTATAGACATGTCCATGTTAGTTAATAAAATGACTGAAATTAATATAAAAACAGAATAAATAAATATATATATACATTTACATAAGATATCTGTTGATTACTGCGCTGACAGATTCCATGTGGGCCTAATTATAATCAGTAAAACACATGTAAACAAAGCTAATTGAGTATATCTTCACTTTTACAACACTGTTACTCTTTTAAATCATCAAAATGTTCAGCAGTATGGGTTTAGAAGATTGTATTTTCGGGTATTTGAAACAGTATCTTTAAAGTAAATCAGACATCATCTGATCTCTGTAGTTTTAACACAAGAGGGCCGTTGGTACCATCTTGCGCTGTGGCCCAAGGGTTCCTCTTAGCATGCTTTTGCATTGGCAGCCGAAGAGATGCGCTTTCACATGCCAGACGAGGTCACTCAGATTTTCCAAAGTGAGCAGCCTCTCTCTTTTTTCCCAGCTGTTTCTAATCAGCTGGCCTCTTCTCAGCCCATTTCTATTTTTTTTCTCTGCCAGAATGCAGAAATTACAAGACCAGATACCAATATTAGCACCAAGGCATACGCAACCAATCTAAGTATGAAAATATTACATTTGTTATATTCATTCATTCCTTCTTTTTTCAGCTTAGTTCCTTTATTAATCTATGGTCGCTACAGCAGAATGAACCTATAACTAATCCAGCATATGTTTTATGCAGCAGAGGCCCTTCCAGATGCAACCCATCACTGGGAAACATCCATACACACTCATTCGCACACATACACTACGGACAATTTAGCTTACCCATTTCACCTATAGCACTTGTGTTTGGACTTGTGGGGGAAACTGGAGCACCTGGAGGAAACCCACGCCAACACGGGGAGAACATGCAAACTCCACACAGAAATGCCAACTAACCCAGCTTAGGCTCGAACTAGTGACCTTTTTGCGATCGTGCTATCCACTGTGCCATTTTTCATATTTTTAAACAATATTTATTTATGTGTTTTGTGTCATTGTAGTTTCTGGTTGGCTGTAAAAAAAACTGTTTGTTTATTATCTTTTTAATCAGCCCAGTAGAGCAACAGTGACACAACCAATGGCTGCAGTTTGGGGGGCGGAGCGTCCACTTTTTCCAACTAGCAACAGAAAGGGCAAGTGTTCTGGAAATCTGCTTTCATTTTGCATTATTCTTTGGTACTTCATTTTACTTTTTTTTTGTTTGTTTCAGGGTTGCATGGTGACTCAGTGGTTAGCATTGTCACCTCACAGCAAGAAGGTCACTGGTTCGAGTCTGGGCTGGGCCAGTTGGCATTTCTGTGTGGAGTTTGCTTGTTCTCCTCGTGTTGTCGTGGGTTTCCTCTGGGTGTTCCAGTTTCCATCACAAGACTTGCTCTAAAGGTGAACTAAATAAACTTGTCCGTAGTGTATGAGTGTGTGTAAGTGTGTATGGGTGTTTCCAAGTACTGGGTTGCAGCTGGAAGGGCATCCGCTGCGTAAAACATACATCTGAACAAGAGACTAAGCCTAAGAAAAAGGAATGAATGAATGAATGTTTGTTTCATGTCTATTTTTAGTTTTCTGCTGTTGTATTCAGACTACTATATATTTCATAAATATACAGATTCATGTATTTTAAATCACAGGTGACAATTCCACTTTCTGGAGGGCCGCAGCTCTGCACAGTTTAGTTTTAACCCTAATTAAACACACCTGACCAAACTAATTAAGTCCTTCAGGCTTGTTTGAAACATACAGGTAAAGCCGGCAGATAGCTCTCTGCAACTCTCACATGGTCGCCCACTGAAGCTAAGCAGGGCTGCGCCCGGTCAGTACCTGGATGGGAGACCACATGGGAAAGCTAGGTTGCTGCCGGAAGTGGTGTTAGTGAGGCCAGCAGGGGGCGCCCAACCTGCAGCCTGTGTGGGTCCTAATGCCCCAGTATAGTGAAGGGGACTCTATACTGCTCAGTGAGCGCCGTCTTTCGGATGAGACGTTAAACCGAGGTCCTGACTCTCTGTGGTCTTTAAAAATCCCAGAATGTCCTTCAAAAAAGAGTAGGGGATTAACCCCGGCATCCTGGCCAAATCTGCCCACTGGCCTCTGTCCATCATGGCCTCCTAAACATTCCCATATCATAATTGGCTTCATCACTCTGTCTCCTCTCCACCAATTAGCTGGTGTGTGCTGTGCGGTCTGGTGCAAAATGGCTGCCGTCGCGTCATCCAGGTGGATGCTGCACACTGGGGTTGGATGAGGAGATTCCCCCTATTGTTTAAAGCGCTTTGAGTACCCAGAAAAGCGCTATATAAATGTAAGGAATTATGTGTTGAAGCAGGGTTTGAACTAAACTGTGCAGAGCTGCGGCCCTCCAGAAGCTGGAATCGATACCTGTGTTTTAAATAGTCTAACATATTGAACAAGTATATTGATAATATTAGGTCATAGTATTTAAAGCTAAAATGTATATTTTTGGTTTCTGAAGTGTAGGAAAACACTGAATGTTTAATTATTATTATTTTATCCAGCACAGCAACAGTGACACAAACAATGGCTCCAGTTTGTGGGCGGGGCTACCACTATTTCCGACTTGCAACAGAAAGGGTAAGTGTTCTGGAAACCAGTGTTCATTTTGCATTATTCATTGGTGCTGTCATTTTATGTGAATTTCATTTTTGTTTTATGTCCATTTTAGGTTTTCTACAATTGTTTTTTGACTACTTTATTATTCATAAACATACCAATTTATGTATTTTTAAATAGTAGGATTTATTGAACAAGTAAATTGATAATAATAGTTTATTTCAGTTTCTCAACCACATTTTTGGGGACCACCAGCTCTGCAGATCATCATTCAGATCATCAGCTCATTAGCAGAGACTGAAAGACTTGTAATGGGTGTGACACAAAGGAGACATTTAAAACATGCAGTGTTGGTGGTCCTCCAAGAACGTGGTTAAGAAACACTGGTTTGGATTATTTAAAGGTAAGTTTTTTTTTTTTTCTGAGGTGTAAGAGGTGATCTTGTTTGTTATCATTCCAACCAGCCCAACACAACAGCAGAAACTCTACCTATAGTGTTAGTTTGGGGGCAGGGCCACTGTTTTTTTTTTTTTTTCAACCAGTAGCTATAAAAAATAAATGTTCTGGAAAACGGTTTTATTTTTGCAATTGTTTAGGGTGGTTCACCTTTAAATGAACCAGTTTAATGTTATATGTCCACTTTATTTGATTTTCTACATTTAAATGTTTACAACTGTGAAAATAACATTGGTCTAGGATTTACTTAACACTTAAGGCTTATTCTTAACGTAAGGCTTATTCTAAAAACATAGCCCTATATACATGTCTGGAGATTGCAAATTATGTAGCCACAAGTACGTATGGCTGCATTTAGTTTTTAAAACAAACGCTACGAGGTGGTATCACGTCGTTATTTTTGGCTGTAGCAGCTGACTGCTTGCTTCGATATGGACGGCTTTTTCACTGTTGCCAGTTTGTCCAGTGGCTCGCAGCATACGTTGGCAGACTTGAGACACAGAGAGGAGTTGACCACGATGACGGGGTTCATGTCCAGCAAAGAGCGGTTCCAGAAAGCAAGTAAGACAAAAACAAAAGCCAAAAAATCTAATAAAAATAAATAAATAACAGTGTGAGAATGTGGTAGAATCTGAAAACGTGGTAAAAATCAGACAAGGGCTTTTCTTTTTCTGCATTGCTTTTTAAAACTGTCGTTTGGGTTTAAGGAAGTGGGTGGGCGGGTCAATCTGTGCTTTTTAAAACACTATTGGTTAGGTTTAAGAAAAGGGTGGGTGGGTCAATCGATTAATCAATCAGTTAGGCAGTCAACAGTGGCCTCTGGTGGATGTACACAATAACAGCAGGCATAAATGACACTTGTGAGAGAAATTTGATATCTGAAAAAGCGTACACAGTGGCCTCAAAAACGTAGCTCCTGGGACGTATTTGGCGCTCTCCAGAAATGTATATAGGGGTACACTTTCAGAATAAGCCTGGGTTGGATTTACTAGTTTAATTTTCACAGATGAAAGGGCACTTAAGAAACTCTCATTTTATTTTCAACCCATTTTTACATTGTATACTAATTTATGAGTCTGAATCTCTCGAAAGACAACAATGGAGACAAGAGATTGTCTACTTCAACAATTGTGACATTTCAATCTTGTAATTTAGGACCGTAGTACAGTCCAAATATAAAATGATATCAGTTTAACATAATAGTCTGGAGTCCTCAGGGTAATTTTTCGGTACCCCCCCCCCCCCACCCCCCACACACACCTCGATGGGCATTCATAAAGACATATATTAAATGTGACGGTTGGCAATATTCACTAAAGAACAGTTGTACCTCAAGGATCAGAGATGATTCATCACAGCGGCGAAAAACGCAGGAGACGAGGCGTGCTAAAACCATCCAATGCAAATTAGTCCGATTTACAATCGTGTATTCTTCTACAGACCATTGCTAAATGGTCAGGCTAGCTAGTCACAGATATTAAAATAAATTATGTCTAATTTGAATTTTAGTCACGGTACATTAACTAATAGAAAGTTATTAACATTTCAAGAGAGGAGGGAAAAAAAGCTTTTGCCTGCAAAATTAACAGTGGCTGAGCCTGACCTGTGCCGCGCACAGTTTGATCACTGTAATGACAGCCTAATGGCATATTTACATTTAAATCTCTGTAGCTAATATGGGATTCAGAATGGGACGCTAAGTCAAGGATTATTTGGTGTGGCCTGCTGGCCCCTCTGAGAGAATTTCTTCACTTCAATCCTTGGCAGAAACTTCTTATTTCAAGACTATTTATACCAGAAGCCTCTGCGGTCTTGCCAACCCCTCCCATGTCCTAATGTGCTCTTTGGTGCGTATCTTTTATCTGTGCTCCTCTCTTCTCTCTTCCTCAGTCTTTAAAGGCAATTATCATCGCCCCGCTCCTCGTTAGATGAATGAAATTGCACACGGAGAGTGACGGCTGTTCGTTCACAGCCCTCTGCCGCCTCCAAATCCGCCAGCCTTTAGAAAAAGCGCCATCGTTTTTTTTGCATTTTAAACAACCTTCTTTATGTCTCTGTGTTATTTTCAGCAGGCATTGTGGATGATTTGATTTCTCAGCTGAGAATTTTTTTAAGGTGCTCCGATCCAAAAAGAAACAAAAAGCCTGTGATCTATATGATCGGCAAAATACTTAAACAACTGAGGCTTGTCAAAACAGCCTGATGTGTTTGGCAGGTTTCACAAGCGAGCACCGCGAACACAACCTGTACGTTTAAATGCAAAGACAGGCAGAGAGATGTGAGACATTCAAAGAATTTCTTTGAATTTTTTTTTTAAAGATACACTTCGCAAGTTGATAAAATAAAAGAGGTCAATTGGTAAAAAAAAAGGTCTTCAGATAAACTAGAAAGAGAAGTGATGTGAAAAACTGACTGGCGTAAAAAATTCTGTCAAAAACTGAAAGCGTTTGAAATCTCAACCGTGGTTAAAGATTAGATCCATCAACATCATCTTCTCATGCCACAAAACCTGATCAAAACATTCCTTAAGCTTACCTGTTCAACCTAAAAAAGACCAATCCAGATGATGTGTATAGTGAAAGCCGAAGTGACTAACTTAAATGCTTAAAAGGCCTGGTTTATCTGCAGACTATCTGGCCGATTCATCTTGTTTTCCACACGTGCTCTTTGCGGGAGGCTGTTTAAAATAAATCTATTACAGCGAGCCGCGCCGCAGCTGATGCTATCAGACTCTGACATTCTGCAGGTGGGGGAATGTGACGTGTATTTAAAAATGCAAAATGACATCTAAGGTTTGCGTGCGAGCGTGTTTCTCAGACCTCGAGTGTAGCCGGCCATCTGTTGATCTGGTCACATGAGCTGAGAGCTGGCAGGAATCGAAGCACAGCCTCTGCGCACATGAGAAAAGCAGAGAAAAGAGAAGAAATTAGAGGGGAAAAAAGAGGAGACAAGGTGCCATGAGGGGAAATTAAGAGATGAGAAATGAAGAGCTGAGAAGAGGAGAAATGAGATGAAGGATAAGAAGGGCATTAGGAGTTTGAGATATGAGAAGAAAAAATATAAATATCAGAGATAAAACATACATAGTTTTTAACATTTTGAGAAATTGTCATACTTTACAATAAGGTTTCATTAAATAATGTTAGTAATTGTATTTACCTACATGAATTAACAATGAACAACTTTATTAGCATTAACTAAGATGAATAAATACTATAATAAATGTGTTGTTGGCTGTTTGTTGGTGTTTCTGTGTGGAGTTTGCATGTTCTCCCCGTGTTCGCGTGGGTTTCCTCCGGGTGCTCCGTTTTCCCCCACAGTCCAAAGACATGTACTATAGGTGAATTGGATAAGCTAAATTGTCCGTAGTGTATGTGTGTGAATAGGAGTGAATGGGAGTTTCCCAGTGATGGGTTGCAGCTGGAAGGGCATCCGCTGTGTAAAACATATGCTGGATAAGTTGGCGGTTCATTACGCTTTGGCGAAACCAAATTAATAAAGGGACTAAGCTGAAAAGAAAATTAATAAATGTGTTGTTCATTGTTTGTTCCTGTTAGTAAATACATTAACTAACACAACCTTATTAAAGTGCTACTTGAAATAAAAGTAATTGTGAATGGAGGGTGAAATCTGAAGTAAAACGCAAATGAGAACAAGAAAAAGGAGAAACAATGAGAAGACATGAAAAATTAGCAGAAAAAAATGAGAAAAGAACACTAAAGTGTTGAAAAAAAGTGAAACTCGACAATCAGGTTTAACAATAAGGATAGATACATGCATGGATGAATGAATGAAATTTATTTAAAAACTAAATAAAAAGAAGAGCAAAGGTAAGAGGTGAAATTCAGTGTGTAAGATAATAAAACTAAGAAAATAAATACATAGAAAAGAAAGGAAAAAAGGATAAAAGAGCATTAAAGAGATGAAAAAAAAATCAGAGGAATGATAAAGAAAATACAAAATAAGGGTAAAACAGAGGATAAATGTGAACAACAATATGTGGAAAGGAAAAGATTAAAAGAAATAATGAAAAATAATCAGTTGAAAAGAAGTCAGAGGGGGGAATAATAGACTAATAATAAAGAGAAAATCAGGGAATGCCAGAAATGAACAGAGAAAAAGAACAAAGAGCTTTAAATTAGAGAAGAGACTAAAAGAGAAGAGAAAAAAGAATAAAAGAGAACAGAAGAAACGAGAAGGGAAATGGGAAGGAGAGGATACAAGAGGAGAGGAGAAAATAACAGAAATGTAGAATAGATAGAAAAGATAAAAGAATGAAGGAAGAAGAACAAAAGATAGGAGAAATGGAGAGGATAAAAGAAGAGAAGTTGGGAGCAGAGAGAAGAAGAGAAAGCTAATGGAGAGGAGGGAAAAAAGGAAGGAAATTGGAGACGAGAAGATAGACAAAGAGAAGAAAAAATAAGGGAAATGGAGAGGAGAAAAAAAGAGAAGGAGA
>CAIGQZ010032409.1:4596104-4606235 GCA_903798205.1 Danio tinwini
ATTATTATTATTTTTTTACAATTATTCCAAAATGTCCATCAATTTGAGTAATAAAATGTTCTAAAAATCATAATTTGCATTCAGAAACATGTTTGGTCTTTTTTCCCACATGTATTTAATCTTTCATTGATTCATTTTCCTTCAGCTTAGTCCCTTAGTTATCAGGGGTCACCATAGCAAAATGAACCGCCAACTAATCCAGCATATGTTTTACGCAGTGGATGACCTTGCAGCTGCAACCCTGTATTGGAAAACACCCACACACTCTCACATTCACACACTCACTCATACACTATGGCCAATTACATTCATTCATTAATTCGTTTTCTTTTCGGCTTAGTCCCTTTATTAATCTGGGTCGCCACAGTAGAATGAACTGACAACTTATCCAGCATATGTTTTACGCAGCGGATGACTTTTCAGCTGCAACCCATCACTGGGAAACATCCATACACATTCATTCACACACATACACTACGGTCAATTTTAGCATACCCAATTCACCTATAGCACATGTCTTTGGACTTGTGGGGGAAACTGGATCACCCGGAGGAGACCCACATCAGCACAGGGAGAACATGCAAACTCCACACAGAGATGCTAAATGGCCCAACCGGGACTTGAACCAGCGACCTTCTTGCTGTGAGGTGACAGTGTTAACCACTGAGCTACCATACCGCCCATATTTAATAATTTGTAACCTTATTGTATTATGTGTAGCCCTGGCCCACAAAACTATATAGTTAATAGTCAATTTTTAGAAACTGAAACTCATACATCGCCTAAATGCTGAGAATAAAAAATTGAAATACTGCGAAACTCACACGTAGATTTTCCAAATTAAGTTATCGATGTATGTAATGTAATCATAAATAAAGATGCTAAATGTCTTCATGGAACATGATCTTTGCTTAATTTCGTAATGACTTTTGGCATTCAATAAAACTATAATTATGACTCATACTGTATATTGTACTGCAGGGTGGCACGATGGCTCAGTGTTTAGCACTGTCACCTCACAGCAAGAAGGTCACAGGTTTAAGCCCTGGTTGGGCCAGATGGCATTTCTGTGTGGAGTTTGCGTGCTCTCCCTGTGTGGCGTGGGTTTCCTCTGGGTGATCTGGTTTCCCCCACAAGTCCAAACACATGCGCTATAGGTGAATTGAATAAACTAAATTGGCCGTAGTGTATGTGTGTGAATGCAAGAGTGTATAGGTGTTTCCCAGTGATGGGTTGCAGCCGGAAGACATAGATAAACATATGCTGGATAAGTTGGCAGTTCATTCTGCTGTGGCTACCCCTGATTAATATAGTAAGTAAGTGCGCCCTATATTAATATAGGGAGAAAATGAACGAATGAATATTGTCTGTACATTGTTGTCTATTTCCAAAAATATAAACATGCAACATAAGTATGGTTTTGGGGTCCAGTGTTTCGATAATTTTCATTTGGTTATAATACATGATGCAACTACTACAGAATAGTCCACGTATAGAAAAATATAGAATTTTTTTTTTTTTTAAGCGACGGTTTAATCCAATTCAATTATTACTTCTAGGCTAAGCTAAAAGTGTTCCCACCAGGCCCAAACATCGCCTGAATGGATTAAAAAATGGTCAAACCCTTTGGGCCCTATCATACACCCGGCACAATAAGGAGCAAGATGTGTTTGGGGTGATTTGTTGCTATTTTCAAACCAGTGCAACCCTAATTTTTCTGTTTTGCCCCCGTTGTTTAAATAGCAAATCCATTTGCGCCTCTTTGTAGACTCATAAGTGTGCTGGTCTAAAATAGAGGTGTGTTAAGGAGCATTCTTGGCGCTTTGCTATTTTCAGGAACTGAAATAGACCGTGCCATTGACCGACTAAAAGCTGCTCCAAAGTTCAGCGCAGAGCGCATTAGTTATACACCTATGCAGGTTCAAATGCTTACACATTGCTTAATAGACACAGGATGTACAGCAGTACACAAATATATTTACGTATAAAAAAAAGAACAAAATGTTACATTATTATTTACTATATATTAAAACCACTGCCTCCATGCCTTAAACTCGTGGGGCTTTTTTCAGTTTATTTGTGACAGTTTGCTTTTGTATAATGTTATAATTATTAGCAGTATTATTTATTATATGCACATTTATATTTGTTTCAATAAAAAACAAGTTTATATTTGTCCACCTGTCGGGTTTTGGAGACATCTGCATAAACATATGGGGCATAAGAATAGGACGTGTGTTTGAGTATAACTCAATTTGAATGTAATTTTTGACCACACTTCATTATTATCGTTTATTTATTTCTTTGCTGGAAATTAGAACTGAACTTAGAAATAGTTTTGAAACAAAACTTTGTGCTTAACAAGCAAAATTAAATATGTAGGCTAATGGATGTCTTCAGCGTAGTGAGTACAACACCATTTCCTTATCCTCAAGAGAGAAAGAAAGTGAAAGTAAAGAGTCTGAATTGAAGAGGCTCGTTCTTTATCCTCTCGTTGCAGATGCTGTTTAACTGTTTTCGTGCTAGTGAAGCGTTCAGTTTTTGTCACAGTTGTGGATCTGTCTGTTCCTCTGCTGTATGTGTGTGTTTATGTGTGTGGGTGTGGGTGTGTCTTCATAGCGTGGCTGTCTGTTGTGTCTACATGTCATCAGCTGGGTGGTCACGTGCTCTGCTGCTATCAGTAACCTCAGCTGTTAGCACTCCACAGGTGCAGCGCATTAATGCACCTATATCTGTTCAGCATTCCTGTTTTACGTTGTTAGTTCGTTGTGTTCACGTCTGTATCCTGTTTCCTGTTAGGCAGCTCTCGCTGATTCTGCTGGCGGCGAATCCTCATAGAGACTGTTGCTTTTAGATTTTTTTCAGCACCGCTTGCTTCTTCTCCTAAGAACTGTTACCGCTGTTTGGCATTGTTGAACTTTTAAGAGATCTCCCAGGATCTGTCTCAGTAAAGAACTGCTACCGCTGTTTGGTGTGGTTGAAATTATAAGAGATCTTCCTGGATCTGTCTCATTGAAGAACTATTACCGCTGTTTAGCGTGTTGATTTCCCTGAGAGAAGCATCCTTGCTCTACACCCTTCCCTCGATATCTGGTATCAGTGAGAGACTTCACTCTGGATCTGTTGCTCTGATGAGCTATTACCACTGTTTAGCGTGTCAATTTCCTTGAGAGATGCACCATTGCTCTGCCCTATCCTTCAATATCTGGTGAGATCTATGCCAGTTGTTATTCCTGTTATCTCTGTTAATAAATCTTTTTGCATGCACTTGCATTTGGGTCTCCTGTGTACTTGTGACAGTTTTCCACAAAGTCTGCCATGTAAATAGCAAATGCGCCATGCCTCGACACAACTGACTCTTAAAGGGAATGGGAGATGAAACTCTGATTGGTTTGTTCTCAAAACACACCCATAGCTCATTAAGAGAATAAGCTCAACCCTGTTAGACTATGCGCCAGGACGCAGAGTGTATTTTTCTGTCCTTAAAATAGCAAAAGTGGATTCGGAGACGCCCTTACTGCTTTTGTGGCATGTGGTTTAGACTTTGCGCCTAGATCGTTAAAATAGAGCCTTATACAGTTGCAATCAGAATTATTCAACCCCCTGATTTATTAGCCCCCCTGTTTATTTTTTCCCCAATTTCTGTTTAACGGAGAGATTTTTTTTCAACACATTTCTAAACATAATAGTTTTAATAACTCATCTTTAATAACTGATTTATTTTATCTTTGACATGATGACAGTAAATAAAATTTGACTAGATATTTTTCACAACACTTCTATACAGCTTAAAGTGACATTTAAACGCTTAACTAGGTTAATTAGGTTAACTAGGCAGGTTAGGGGAAATTAGGCAAGTTATTGTATAATGATGGTTTTTTCTGTAGGCTATGGAAAAAATAAATAGCTTAAAGGGGTTAATAATTTTGACCTTAAAATGGGTTTTAAAAATTAAAAACTGCTTTTATTCTAGCCAAAATAAAACAAATAAGACTTTCTCCAGAAGAAAAAAATATTATCAGACATACTGTGAAAATTTCCTTGTTCTGTTAAACATCATTTGGGAAATATTTTAAAAAGAAAAAAAAATCAAAAGGGGTTCAATAATTCTGGTTGCAACTGTATGTGAATGCGATAACCAACCCCTGCAACTAACCTAAAACATCTTAAACATTTAGTTTTTCAAATGTAGCAGTGTATTCAATGTCTCCGCTTCATCCCTATGTGCTGCTAGTGAAGCTCAGGCTGTGTGACAGAATTGGTGAAAATGGTAAAACTCTGTTTAGTTGAAAAATGAGGCTATTTCCAAAAAAAGTGTAGTCTTACTTTAAGAATCACGCAGTGAACATGTACAGTAGAAGTCAGAATTATTAGCCCTCCTGAATTATTAGCCCTCCTCCTGTATATTTCTGTTTAACGAAAATATTTTTTAACACTCTTCTAAACATAATAGTTTTAACAACTCATTTCTAATAACTGATTTATGTTATCTTTGCCATGATGACAGTACATAATATTTTACTAGATATTTTTCAAGATACTAGTATTCAGCTTAAAGTGCCATTTAAAGGCTTAATTGGGTTAAATATGCACATTAGAGTAATTAGGCAAGTCATTGTATAACATTGGTTTGTTCTGTAGGCAATTGAAAAAATATTGCTTAAGGGGGCTAATAATATTGACTTTAAAAGTTTTTTTTATTATTAAAAACTGCTTTTATTCAAGCTGAAATAAAACGAGTGCTGTTTATTTATAGACTAATTTTAAGAGGATCACATGCTTATGATCAACACGGCTGGCATCACATTAGCTCCATAATGTGCCAAATCAGATGATATCGGACACATTATAAATAACCAGAGCTTTTCGCTCCAGTTATCTTCGTCTTGAAGTTTTCCCCCCTTCCACCCCTACTTACGCCCTTTTTATCCCTTAGAGCAGCCCAGTGGCTAGCACTGTTGCCTCACAGCAAGAACGCTGCTGGTCTGGCCTCTTTTGTATGTTCTCCCCGTGTTCGCATGGGTTACCCCCAGGTTTCCCGGTTTCCTCCCACTATCCAAAGACATACACCATAGCTAATCGACTAATCCAAATTATTATCCAAGATAAACCTTAGTTTACATTTCCCACACGCTGACAAGCAGGGGAGTTCTCTAGACCTACCTGAGCTCGAAGTCCCCTCTCGCCCTTCCAACAGGAGGGAGCCCCAGTCTCGAGGAAATTATGAGCTCAGGGCTCTCTCTCGGGACAGCATGCCAATTACGCTTTATTGATCATCAGCTAATTGTGAACTCTTTCTCCAGAAGAAAAAATATTATAGGAAATTCTGATTAAAATTCCTTACTCAGTTAAATATAATTTGGGAAATATCTGGAAAAAAAATCACAGGAGGACGAATAATTTTGACTTCAACTGTATCTGATGTTAATTTTCACATTGACAGAACAAACACTTACAACTTACAAACATCTTAAATGTTAATGTTTTCAATGTCTCTGCTTGATCCCCACGGCGCTGGTAATGAAGCTGAGGCCGTGTGACAGAATTCAGCAATTACATCAGCCGTAGTGTGGCTTTAGACATCGGCCGGCGTCTCTAATGGAGGAGGCTCTGCTGAAACACGCTTCTCTAAGCGAGAAACAGACGCGCAGCCAACAGGAGGCTGGGGGGCTTCAGAGGGGCCGCGCGCTCTCTAATGCGATCCGACTGTAACGGACAATCTATTTACAGGGTGCTCTGGGGAACTAATAAACAAATGTTGAGTAATTTCAGCCAGCAGTAATTACCCTTGCAGCTGACAAGGAGAGTGTGATAGTTTCTCCTTCACCCCGCACCCTGAGCAGGAGGCTGAGGTCCCAGCCAGTGAAACATACACATGGATCTGAGCCAAAAAGCCAGTCCTGCAAGATCACTTGACTTTACCACAGTCGGGCGCAGAGACCAGCCAGCAGAGCCTGAGATACCGCCAGACGCTTTGTGCTGAGAATGTGCATTGTGAGTGAACAGCACAGCAATATTAACTTGATTTCTGGTGATGTGATCATATAAATATTAATAGATGAAGTGAGTTAGCCTTTAATGCACGAGTAACCGTTATGCAGTCAAAATCATCAGCCCTTCTGAGATTTTTTTTATATTAATTAAATTTTTTATATCTTTAAATATCTTGCTTAACAGAGCAAGGAAATTTTCACAGTATTTACTGTAATATTTTTTCTTCTGGAGAAAGTCTTGTTTCTTTTATTTCAGCTAGAATAAAAGCAGTTCTTATATAAAAAAAATATTTTAAAGTCAAAAGGATTGGCCCCCTTGACCAATATTGTTTTTTTAATTGTCTACAGAACAAACCGTTGTTATACAATGATTTGCCTAATTACTCTAATTGGCCTAATTAACCTTATTAGCCTAGTTAAGCCTTTAAATGCCACTTTAAGCTGAATACTAGAATCTTAAAAAACATCTAGTAAAATAGTATGTACTGTCATCATGGCAAGGAGAAAATATATCAGTTACAGTGGTCTATTGTTAATCGTGGTAGGTACATTCTAAAAATAACCCGCAGTAGGCAAAATCCACGAAGCAGTCAGCTTTATTTTTTTACAATTATTATAGATGTTTTAAGGCTGTAAAACCTCTCACTACACCCTTTACAGTATACACTTTTCTCAGACAGACATAAACATTTTCCAACGCAGGCTCATTCTGATTATACACCCCTATATACATTTCTGGAGAGAGCAAAATACATTCCAGGAGCAAAGTTTTTTTTTGCAGTTTTTGTTTTCACGAATCTGCTGTGTACGTTTTTTGAGGTCTAAAATATCTCTTGCGAGTATAATTCGGGTCTGCTGTTCTCACAGAAATCCACCAGAGGCCGCTGATTGACCAACCGATCGATCCTCCTACCCTCCCCTTGCCCTAAACCCAACCAATAGTATTTTGAAAAGCGCATTATGACCCACTCACCCCCTTCACTAAACTCAATCGCAGTGTTTTGAAAAGTAATAACCATCGTTTTTAGATTTCACTTCATTCTCACCCTGTTATTTACATGTTTATTTAATTTTTTGGCTTCTGTTTTTGTCTTGCCTGCTTTCTGGAACCATTCTTAACCGGACTCAAACCCCATCATCGCAGTCAACTCCACTCTGCATCTCAAGTCCGCCGACATACATGTCGAGCTACCGGACAAACTGGTAGCACTGCAAAAGCCATCCACATGCAGGTAGGTGGTCAGCTTGTAAGCGAGAAAAGGAACGGCATCATACCGCCCCATAGTGTCTGTTTTAAAGACTAAATGCAGCCATAAGTAGCTTTGCCTACATAATTTGCAATCTCCAGAAACGTATACAGGGCTACATTTTGAGAAAGAGCCTATATTAACATTTTCACACTTTTCTCGTTTGTTTAAACACTCGTAAAGTGTTTCTCAAACGTTCGTAGAAAAATAAGTCCAGTACTATAGAATGAAACCAAAGATCAAAACCTGTTGTCAGGCGCAAACATTTATCGCTGTCAGCAAAATGTTTATGAAGTGAGTATAATAATAATTTTATGAGTATAATGTTGGCATCCAGCGTAATGTTCTTTTTCCTGCAGTTACTGATACACAAAGCTAATGCAGACTCTATCCTTAAGGGGGTCGCACATCAGATGTGTCGTGCACATGGCAGTTAGAAGTAACACACACCGAAAGCAGAAATGTGAACAGTGTCCTGAGTCGTAGCTGGGGACTGCAGACTTGTGGCACCGGTGTGTGTACCCTAAAATAAAACTATGTTTACAGTTCAAAGCGAACAAAGATTTATGTGAATTTGGCAAGCTGAATGCATTCTGTACTGTACAGGAGACACAGAAGAGATTGATTGACAGTGGTTTACAGCCAATCAGGAGGCAGAACACAATGCACTGTAAAAAAAAAAAAAAAAAAGCAAGTCAAATTGCAAAAAAAAAAATCTGTGAAACTGCAAGGCCATGAAAGGTGAACCCGCGTTATAGCGAGGACCACTGTTTTAAAAAAGTTATTAAAACTATTATGTACAGTGGCCAAAAGAGTTTTGCGTGCTGCAATTTAAGAAAACACATGCAATTACTCTCGGACACCATAATTATGTTTAGAAATGTGTTAAAATCTTCCGAAGAAAACTTGTGAAATAGCACATGATTGTGGAGTATTTTGAAAAGTTTAACCGTTAAGCTACTGAAAAGATTATCATCTGCACACATTTTAAAGCCTATGACTGTGTGACCATTTCAAGACAGTTTAAAGCATTAGAGCACAATATATTATAATGTTTATAGCTTTAAGAAAGATTAATTGTTGAATTAAATGTATTTTACATTTGGTTATTATACTTCTGCATAAATTGATAATTACTTGATTTAAAAGCAATAATAGGCTTCCCCAAAACAGGTTTTCTAAATATTGCAGTTTTTCTCAGAAGCTTTGGTGCATTCCCACAGCACTATTTACATTTGCACAACAGTTAATGCATTTCTCAAAACAATAAGTACAAACTGCAAAACCTAGTTGATAACCTGCAAAAGCGTGTCACTTGCTCAATGGAGAGCTCATTCCTCAAAAGCAAGTATTCATGTCAATGTAAGTGTCATCAAGCTGAAAAGTCCTGACGCTATTGTGTATGAACAAGATAGCCAAATGGCTTTGTCGTGTTTTCATTATGACAGTTTTCCAATGCTAAAAAGCCAGATTTTGGTGACACTTCCTGAAAACGCTCCAGACAGCACTATATACTCTTTGCACAGCCATTTGAAAACTACAGTAAAGTTAGACATCACTGCATTTAGTGAGGTATCTGAGTACAAGACACTGAATATGTATGTTTCACATTTTTACTGCATTTTCTCTTTACAATTCTAATTTATTCACAGCATTATGCAAAAGAATGAATACTTATTTACAACAAACATAAACTCCCTTTGGGTAGAGCTGTGCACAACTGTAAACAATATTGCAGTACATATTGGAACTGAACCTACAACATACACAGGTCTGTAAATCATTCATCAAATTATTCAATTTAGAAGACATTTTTAGATTTTTTTTTTACATTTTTTAAATAAAATGAGCTTGACAGATTTTGACAACTAGTTCAACATTTTTGTATGTAATGACTCAAGTAATGAAATGAGGACTATTAGTTTAATATGGGATGACTATTCAGCATTCACAAGTTTAGTTAATTTTAACTGACATGACATAAGCAAATGATAATGTTCTAAAACAGCAGAGAGTTGTATGAAAGCAATTGATGCATGTCCAAAAGCATTTGCAATTTGTTGGAAGGAATGAGAAACTGCTACTATGATGTGCACAAATGACTAATTGTTTGTGCAAATGTAAATAGTGTTGAGAAATGCAGCAAAGCGACTGAGAAAAACTGTAAACAATCTTCAACTGGTTGCTTGAATGAAATGTTCTACTCCACCCCCAAACTCATGGCATTGCCTGAGGTGTTGTTTACCTAACAAAAATGATCTTAGGTGCCTGTTTTTCCATTTTTTTAAAATATTACTACTATCCATATGTTGTGGAAGGATTGTGAAGTTAATGAATAAATGATTAGATGAAAAGTGATCATGAACATACTTAAAATGATCCTTAACAGTAAGGATGTATAGTTCGTGATTAATTCCAGGCAGAGTCTTTTGTGAGAAAACGCTGTTTACCTCTGTGTATTGTGGAGGTGTTTGTCAGGCCAGCAGCATTTTCACCCCCACAGCTCAAATCTTGATCCCAGACGAAATTAGCTTGTGCTGCTAAAAAAGATATGCAGATTCCAAAAGACAGGCAGACAGATTGATATGTTATTGTTTTCAAACAGGTTTCCCTAACATGTCCTATCTGCCAATGGCTGCTTGCTAAAACAATAGCCCCGCCCCAAATTCACACCATTAGCTGAGCAGATGTTGATGTGTTGTAATGATTTATGAATCAATAAATCATTATGCTTTCATGATTCATTAAAACTGACCTAATCACCTTACAAAACTATCTACAATACCTGATAGTATTGCTTATGTAATGCAGACAGACAGACAGACAGACAGACAGACAGACAGACAGACAGACAGACAGACAGACAGACAGACAGACAGACAGACAGACAG
>CAIGQZ010032409.1:4606245-4616954 GCA_903798205.1 Danio tinwini
AGACAGACAGACAGACAGACAGACAGACAGACAGACAGACAGACAGAGATAGATAGATAGATAGATAGATAGATAGATAGATAGATAGATAGATAGATAGATAGATAGATAGATAGATAGATAGATAGATAGATAGATAGATAGATAGATTGATTTATGTGAAAACTTACGGTTTTCTAACAGGTTTCCCAAACACTTACCATCTGCCAGTAATTGCTTGCTAAAACAGTAGCCCAGCCCCCAAATTCAAGCCGTTGGCTGAGCTGATGTTGATGTGTTGTAATGCTATGAATCATTTAAACTGACTATTTAATTACCTCATAAAATGCTCTAAAATAACTTATATTACTACTTACAATATAATAGAGATCACCCAGATCCCAGAGATCAATAGAGATAGAGTAGGTAGGTAGGTAGGTTGGTTGGTTGGTTGGTTGGTTGGTTGGTTGGTTGGTTGGCCCTAAACAATAAGCATTATTGCTGTGTTGTAGTGTTCTGAACCATTAAGACTTTTGAGTTACCTCTCATCCCCCATTCACATCCATATTTGTGCATTAGGAAAGTATTGTAATGAGGATATGCAGCCTTTAGAAAAAACGTTAACAGTCAAATGAAAAGTCATTTAAAGTCATAAACATGAACGCACTCAGTATGATCTGGCTCTAATGAGCATTAACTGAAATTATGTATAGCACATGATTAATTCCAGACCAGCTCTTTTGTGGGAAGACACTGCCGTTCACCTCAGTGTGTTGTGGAGGTGTTTTCGTCTTCATCCCCACAGCTCACATCTTGATCCCGGACGATTCGCTCACGCTGCCAAATAGATTTTTATGCAAATTCCTCTCTATCGATCGCAGAGCCTCTCATTGATGGACTGGGGGTTTGTGGAAAGCGGCAGTAATTAGATTATGTGATAATGATTACAGCGTAAACATTGGTGGATAACACCGGTTACATGTATCTGTGGGGCAATCTGGCACGAACAATAAAGAATCTGGAATCCATGAAAATTGTCTCTCTCTCTCTCTCTCTCTCTCTCTCTCTCTCTCTTTCTCTCTCTCTCTCTCTCTCTCTCTCTCTCTCTTTCTCTCTTTTTCTCTCTCTCTATTGAAGAACTTGTTTTTTAGATTAAAAAAATAAAATCCACTCCTAATGTTTATTTTAGGGGTTAAATATTGTCAGAAACAAAGATTAAATGGCAGCTAATTAATTTTATTGTTAATTATTGTTTAACTAGTAATGCATGGGATTTAAGGAGAAATAAAAATTATAAAACAAAAATAATGAAGATGCGGTTCTTTTTAAGCAAGTATTTGAAGAGTAGAGTCAGTGTGGAGTATTTAATGAATGATATGTAGTCTTTTAAATGAAAGTAATGTTATAATAATATTATCTGCGCTGTAATTGAGGATGAACTAATTTTCAATTTGTTCTTATTATAAAATTATGTGTGTTGCAGTGATTTTGTGATGTTAAATATTGTCGAATATAGTTTGTATATATATAGTTTGTATAAAGAAAAAAAATCTCTCTTTCTCTCTCTTCTCGTTTTGCCCCGACTCTTATTTTTTCCTTTTTTTTTTGCTCTCCCTGTACTGAATAATAAGTGCTGGATGGCGTGACAGGCCAATATGATCCGCTGACAGACGGGCCGAGGGGTCCGCAAACGCCTCCCTCTCGCAGACAGGCAGATGTCGTGCGTCCCGTGCGGAGCGGCTGCTCAAATGAGGAGGTGGGAACTTGAGCGGTCCTCGGGGGGTTGAGTGGTCATTTGATGTCCGGCACAAGGGCAGCGTGTGATGGAGAAAGAGCCGGGCGTTTCTGGAAAGTCTGCTGTGAAACTGGGCTGGCAGGAGGGCGAGATGGACGGGGGGCATAGAGCACAACACAGACAGACTTCACTGCGTGTTTGTTTGGGGTCATTTTATTTATTTATTTGGTTTTAGTCTTGTTTATTCTGACAGAAATTCTCAGGAGTGTGTTCACTCTTCCAGACTGTTTTATGCTAAAGACCCCCTGAGAGGAGGGTGTATATTTAAATATATGCACCGAGTGGCATTTATACTGTATATACAACCCCAAATCAGAAAAAGTTGGGACAGTATAGAAATCGCAAATACAAAAAAAAGTAGTGATTTCTAAATTTACTTTGACTTGTATTCCATTGTAGACGATACAACTGATATTATTTAATGAGTTCCTCATGACTTTTCTTAAATAGACATTCATTCATTTATTTATTCATTTTCTAATGAACCGCCAACCTATTCAGCATACAGTTGAAGTCAGAATTATTAGCCCCCCTGATTTATTCGCCCCCCTGTTTATTCATTTCCCAAATTTTTGTTTAACAGAGAAAAGTGCTGCCTTAAATAAACATGTATTCCAATTTTAGTTCTTGCAACACATTTAAAAAAAAGTTGGATCAGTAAAGCATTTACCACTTTGTAATGTTGCCATTTCTTTTCACAACACTTAAAAGGCATTTAGGGACTGAAGACACCAAGTGATGAAGTGTTTCAGGTGTCATTTTGTCCCATTCTTCCTGCAAACAAGTCTTAAGGTGGGCAACAGTACAGGGTCTTCGTTGTCGCATTTTGCTCTTCAAAATGCACCTCACATTCTCTATTGGAGACAGGTCAGGACTGCAGGCAGGCCAGTCAAGTACCTGTATCCTCTTTCTCCTCAGCCAGAACTTTGTAATGTGGTCAGAATGTGGTTTTGCATTGTCTTGTTGAAATATGCGTGGGCGTCCCTGGAAAAGAAGGCAGCATATTGTCCTCCAAAATCTCTATGTACTTTTTAGCATTAATGGTGCATCACAGAAATGCAAGTTACCTTTGCCCCATACCATGACAGATCCTGGCTTTTGGACTTGTTGCTGGTAACAGTCTGGATGATCCTCATCTTCTTTGGTCCAGATCACACGGTGTTCATTTCTCCGCCAAAAAAATACCTGAAATACTGATTCATCTGACCACAGTACACTTTTCCACTGTGTGATGGTCCATCCCAGATGCCTCCAAGCCCAGAGAAGTTCACTGTGCTTCTACATTGTTAACATAGGGCTTCCTTTTGCCACAGTACAGTTTCAATGGCATTTGTAAATGCAACTACGTTTTGTGGTACTTGATGAAGGTTTGCCAAAGTAGTCCTGAGCCCATGTGGTGATATGGCTTATAGATGAATGAGGATTCTTGATGCAGTGCTGTCTGAGGGATCGGAGATCACGGTTGTTTAGCTTAGGCTTGCGCCCTTGTCCTGGAACTCCTCTAGATTTCTTGAATGTTTTAATGATGTTTTGCACTGTTGAAGGTGAAATATCCAAATGGCTTTCTATATTTCTTTGAGGAACATTTAAAAAATGTTCTCACGTAATTGTTTGCAAACTGGCGATCCTTGGCCCATCTTTGCTCCTAAAGGACTAGACCTTTCTTGGATGCTGCTTTTGTACCAGATCATAATTACAATCACACTGTTGACATCACCTGTTTCACATCACATCATTACTTAACCATTTTACCTGTTTACTAGCCCTAAACTGCTCCTGTCACAACTTTTTTTGGATTGTGTTGCAGGTCTGAATGACAGGAAAGAATGTTTATTTACAAATGAAATAAAGTTGACCAGACAAAACATGGAATAATTTGTTCATATTGTCTGCACTAAAAAAACACAAAAGTGTGCACATCACTTTAAATGGGTGCTCAGACAAACAGAAAAAAGTGCAAAAATATATATTCAAAAAGGCAGCAACACCAAAGGTCCAAAAATGGCAATTTATTAAATTAAAAAGGCTGATACAAGGCCTCATACAAAGCATTTTAGCCACCTTTTTGAATACATACTGTCTGCAATGAAATACAAGTCAACGTAAATTTAGAAACCACTACTTTCCTTTTTTATTTGCATTTTCCATACTGTGCCAACTTTATCTGATATGGGATTGTATACATTTTGTTTTGTTTCTGTAGCAGTCATTAGTCATTAGTCATTAGTTGTTCCTTCGTTCAAAGCCTATTTGAGTTTCTTTCTTCAACTGAACACAGAAGATATTTTAAAGGATGCTGGTAAGCTGGCACCCATTGACTTCCATAGCAATTTTTCTATCCAGTAATATTTCATCCTAGCAACTAATATTCTTTCAAAATATCTTATTTTGTCTCATACAGCTTTAAAATCCACATGAAGAAGTATAACTTATTATATAATGTTCATTTTTGAGTGAACTACCCCTTTAGTCAGTAAGCATTCTTTTAAATACATTTCTTAAACTTGACCCTTCTGCGATATATAGGCACGCCTAACTCATAAAATCATTTTTGCTAATTTAAAGCAGAAGCTTTGTGTGAATATTCTTCTCAATGCCACTATGGCGCATTCTTGCATGACGGCCGGGCAGCGGTGCGAACAGACCCGGGTGACGGACGTGGTGCTCTTTGATTTCCTATGAGGATCACAGACGTGCAGAAGGCCAGCCTAGAGAAAAGAGATCGCCACTGCACGGCTCTCAGTCAGTAATTAATGGCCAGCGAGCGGAGGTGCAGTCCTCCGGTACCCGCTATGAAAAGCCACCCGTCTCCCAAGCGGCTCCAGCCCACGGTCAGCAGACGTTGGACTACATTAAAACTGCTATTTCAGAGAACGAGGAGTAGTAGAAGACTCATGAAGGTGCTTGATCCCTCGGAGCTTAGGTGCATGAGACGGGAGCTGTGTACCTTTCATCTTAGCAGAGATTTGGAGAGGGTTCACACCACAGAGGCTCCTTAATTCTCACTAATTCATTTGCGCTCCAGATTTCGCTTGGCGGCGGATAACCTGAGAATGATAATGAAGAGGAGGGAGTTCGGGCAGAGTCCCCTGCCTTTGAATGTGCCTGGAATGGATCGAGGGGAATCTTTCTCTTTGAATCTTCGCAAGGAGAAACCAATCTTATTAGTATCTGTCATAATATGTCCTGAAGACAGAGTACAAGAGCTTTTAAAGGCATAGTTCAGCTAGAGAATGAAAGAATAGGGTATTGTGTTTACTTACCTTTGGGTTCTTTAATTTATTTTATTTTATTTTTATTTGTGTTGACGTGCACAGTGGAAAACAAGTTGACCTGTACAAGGAAATTCTCTCTTTGCTTTTCATATTAGAATGATACAAATACATAAATATACGGTTGAAGTCAGTGATTTCTTTTATCTCCTGTGAGGTCAGTGATTTCTAGCCCTCCTGTGAATATATATGTATATATCTTTATTCTTTTTTCAAATATTTCCAAAATGATGTTTAACAGAGCAAAGTAGTTTTTTTAACCATTTTAAGGTCAATATTATTACCCCCCTTAAGCAATATTTTTTTTTTCGATTGTCCACAGAACAAACCATCAGTATACAATGACTTCCATAATTAACCTAACTTGCCTAATTAACTAAGCCTTTAAATGTCACTTTAAGCTGAATATCTTGAAAGATATCTAGTCAAAAATTATGCACTGTCATCATAAAAAAGATGAAAGCAGTTATTAGAAATAAGTTATTAAAACTATTCTGTTTAGAAATGTGTTAAAAAAAATTTCCTTCCATTAAAACATATACAGGGGGACTAATAATTCAGGAGGGTTAATAATTCTGACTTCAACTGTAAAGCAGTATACAAAAAAAGCAACAACAAAAAAAAAACACTATGCATCTTGTTTTTCTGCCCACTACAAAATAGTATCAAGCTCAGTATAGAGATCTACAGTGTTTTTCAAAGCCTCTCTCAATTGCTCTTTGATGGCAGCATTTTTATGTCCTTCAAAGTAAAATGACAGTTCTGCTAGATAAAATGCATGCAATACAGCTAAATCGCAAATAGTGAGTCATATTTATCCTCAACATAGCCCTACAACTGCTCAGTGTTGAAGCATTAATGCTAAATTAATGCCCTGGTAAATATTGTATGAGCAATTTGACAAAAAAAAAAAACCAACACAAAAAAAACAACAACAACACACATACAGTTGGTCAGAATTATTAGCCCCCCTTTGAATTTTCTTTTTTCAATATTTCCAAAATGATGTTTAACAGAGCAAGGACATTTTCACAGTTTGTCTGATAATGTTTTTTTCTTCTGGAGAAAGTCTTATTTGTTTTATTTAGGCTAGAAAAAAAAAGCAGTTTTACATTTTTTTAAGAACCATTTTAAGGTCAAATTATCAGCCCCTTTAAGATAGTTTGTTTTTCAATAGTCTACAGAACAAACCACTGTTATACAATAACTTGCCTAATTACCCCAACTTGCGTAGTTAACCTAATTAACCTAGTTAAGCTTTAAATGCTTAAATGTCACTTTAAGCTGTATAGCAGTGTCTTAAAATATCTAGTAATATTATTATTTAAAATAATCATGGCAAAGATAAAATAAATCAGTTCTAAGAAATGAGTTATTAATACTATTATGTTTAGAAATGTGTTTTTAGAAAAAAATTCCCTCCGTTAAACAGAAATTGGGGAAAAAATAAACAGGGGGACTAATATTTCTGACTTCAACTGTGTATGTGTATATATATATATATATATGCCTTAAATGTTTGTTGTTAAAATAAATTAACTTTTTCTAGTCATCTTAACTTACATCAATCTAACTCACTAAAAATATTAAGTTAATCTTAATATAAAAATATATAAATTATATATAATATTTACAAGTAGTTTGAAGCCTAATTAATTAAAATAAGTTAAAGAAATTTAGTTGTGGGCAGCACAGTGGTGCAGTGGGTAGCGATGTCACCTCACAGTAAGAAGGTGGCAGGTTCGAGCCTTGGCTGGGTCAGTTGGCATTTCTGTGTGGAGTTTGCATGTTCTCCCCGTGTTTGCGTGGGTTTCCTCCGGGTGCTCCGGTTTCCCCCCCTGTAGTGACCCAGGTTAATAAAGGGACTAAGCCGAGAAGTAAATGAATGAATTAATTAGTTTGGTTGTTATGAAAGGGTTACACTTGTCTTCTTCTATGGGAACAGTACATAAAAGCCATCTTATAAAAAAATAAACAAATACAAATCTCTTCCACTTAGTATTTACCTTCCCCAATTTTTTATTACATTTTTATTCAAAAAAATTTACAAATAAATTTGCTCTTGCATGTATTATAGTGGGTGCTTAAAGTTTAAATGGCAGAATTGAACAAAATATTGCTTAACAACAATATATGGAAGCGAACTTCATTTTGCTATTAGTATTTCATTTAAGGAGCCTGGCAAGCTGTCGCGATATGAAAAATACATGTCAGGGCTTTAAAAAAAAATAGCTTTTGGATCCTGCAGCATGCTGGTGGTTGAAGGTGAGTAAATTATGACAGAATTTCCATTTTTGGTTGAACTATTCCCTTTAAAGATTGAAGCTTTTGCACGTCGAGGCCTTTTTTAAGACCTCCCGTGTGAATTTAAAGCTGTGGGTGAGCTGGAGCGGTAGCAGCTGTGGTCAAGCAATTACAACTGCTGATGTTGAGGCAGGGAAAAAGCGATCCGTTCAAACGCTGATCACCATTTCACAATCAGATTCCGCAATGAATATTTATCACTCCAGAGCTGTAGGAATTCTCAATCAATAGATTTTACCCACTAGCAGAAAGATCTTCATTTCCCGTCTCTCTCTCTGCTAACACCAACCTACACAAAAGTGGTACATTATCATCAGAGATGAGCAGCACCGTATTTACATTTATGGATTGAAATGCTGCATTTTTTTCTCTCTCCCAGCCACACAGGAGAAAGTTGGTTTGCATGCTCAGTTGTGAACAGGATATAGAGTGGAAACCAGTGTTTTTATCAGCAATGATGTGTTCGAGTTCACAACAGGCCATGAAAGTGCTCTCGAAACCCCTGAACTCATGAGCCTGTATATCACTGAAATCTGACCTAAGATTTAAGGAGAAACTTTGTAAAAATGTCAAGGAAGCAACTGCCATAAATCGACCACAGCAGAACATTTAACATGCAATTGAAATGTCTGGCGCTAACATTTTTGTCAGTGACCTTTGTTCTTAGCAGATGTGGCTAGCAGTTGCTGTTTCTTTCTTCTTGAAAAGACTGTTTACCTTTTTTTTTCCAATGCTTTTAAAGTGTGCATTTTTGTTGCCCGTTACATGTCTAAATTCTAATAGTAATAACCTGCATTGGCTCAGATAAACTTCCATTTTCCTTTCAGTTTTCTTCCATGTTGGGGATGTTTTCATCCACTCTGGAGTGAATGAATTTGGTCATCTGGGTTTCAGCTAGCAGAATAATTTTTGGTGACAAATCTTATTTTGAAACACATTTTGAGAAAATGCTGTGGAATAAAAAAATAATAATAATGATACACTCTGGGCAAATGTACTACCCTTTTGTTATGTTCGGGATGAAAACATCCACTAAATTAAACTGCTGTAAAAATGCATCAGATAAATATATATATATATATATTTTGCCTAAATCTGTTAATCAACCTCTGTCCTGATCAAAACAACTGAATTGCTTAGAAAATTACAGAATTTTAATTGCCAAATTCATAAATGATGTCACTGAAAAAACACACAAAATGACGTATTTTCAATATAAAAAGTAATTGTGGACTGGATTGTTTTATCAAAGTCTTGGACATGTGAAACAGCATTGCCTTTGATGCATTGTTTTTAATTAATAATTATTTTTTTCTCTCTAATTTACTGTTGGTGGCTGTTTTTGCCCCATTGACTTCCATTATAACCACTTTTATTTTATTACAAAACCTCAACATCATATAATCATGCATTTTTTGATTGTTGGTGGTTTTCCCTGTTGGGAAGAGGTTAAAATTGTAATTTTTACTGTTGATCATCAGTTGGCAGCATAAACCCTTTAGATAGGCCTGTGGACAAAAAAAAGCTTAGTTTCTGGATTTCATATGAAGTACAACAGCAGAATAAAGTGTGTGTCTGTGACTGTGTGAGAGTGACCTTTGTGCACTTACCTGGATGTGTCTAAGAAAATCAAAATATGCATCTCAGCTCGTGAGAACTCAGAACTACAAGTAAAAGCAGCCTGTGTATTAATGCACCATCAAATGTGGTTATAATGAAAGTCAATGGGGCAAAAACAGCCACCAACAGTAAATTATGAAGAAAAAATAAATAAATCTACCAATGCATCAAAGCCAATGTTGTTACTAATTGTTGTTACTAATGTCCAAGACTGTGATAAAAGATAAAAAGAAAAAAAAAATCCAGTCCACAATTACTTTTTATATTAAAAACTGCTGTTAAAGTCATCTCTCTGCACGTATCAGGACGTTTGCTGAAGGTGCAGTGGGGGTTTGTATATTTAATAAATCATGACAGTTCGCTTTCATTGAAAAGTAAGAACGATTAATAGATCAATATGAAGTACGTCACTTAAAAGTGACGTCGGGTCTTCAGTTTCATGCTCAGACACGGTTTGCACTTACACTACAAGTGTACTGTGCCAAAGCCTAATCTGGCACACCAACTGGACCAGGGCCGGCCAACTGAACTGCACCTGGGCTCTATTCGGAGCATTCACACTTGTCAAACGAACCGTGTAATGTGCCTGGGCATGGTTTGTATAGCCCAGTGTGAGTACACCTTTAAATACAAAAAGTGCTGGTCTTACTTTATAATAAATAGCCTTAATTACTATGTACTTGCAACAAAAAATACAATGTACTTACTGTGGTTATAATGTATGGAAGAACACTTCTGTTGCTCTTGAGGTGGGGTACGGGTAGGGTTAGGGACAGGTTTGGTGGTGTGGGTTGCAGTCATAAGTACGGTGTAAAAAAAAAGCATTTGTTTTTTCTGTTTTCTGTTAAAAATAGGCAGATTTAGATGGTTCCACAAAAAAATATAAAATCTATGTAAAATGAAGGTAAAACTATGTGGTTGCAGTGCATTTTTCTCTTATATTTGCTTGTGAAAACACTATTGGTTGGATTTAGTGAAGGTTTTAGGTCAGTGGTTCACCGATCTAGATGATCTGTACCACAAACCCCACCTTCTCCAGGACCCATAGGTGTACTCACACTAGGCTTGTAGCGTTGCCACATAATTGAGTATATGCTTAATGTAAATTTCATTGAATGTGTGAATAGGTCATGCAGTTAAGCGTACTTGCACTTAGTTATTGTATCCCCAAATATATCCGTGAGTAATGGACTTTTAATTTTATGTTCTTTATTTTGTAGTGATGAGGTGAATATCTGTCTTAACTGTTCCCGTTTGTCTACAAATATATATATATTAAGGCTGTCAATATTAGCGCGTTAACGCACGTGATTAATTTGAAATATTTAACGCGTTAAAAAAAATTAACGCATTTATCGCAGTTGCAGTTTTTTTTTTTATTTCCTGTTGTGGTCGATGTGTGTTCAGGGCCGGGCACGCCCATAGAGGCGACCTCCTCACTTTCATCCGCGACACCCACCCCTCCCTCCCGGTCCTAACTTTTAACCGCAAACCGGTAAGTTTCTATTTCACTTTCGGGTTGTGGACGACGTGATCAACTTTTGTAAAGCGTCTTCTTCACGTTGATGTGTCAGAATCCTTGATTGAGAAATAAAGCCATACTTTAGAACGCTTAGTTTAAGCAAATTTGATTCGATCGTGCGTGTTGATCTGAAGGGAGTGCGCTGTTCTCTCTCTCACACTCTCTCTCTCTGTGTGTGTGTGTGTGTGTGTGTGTGTGTGTGTGTGTGTGTGTGTGT
>CAIGQZ010032409.1:4631954-4642676 GCA_903798205.1 Danio tinwini
TTGACACAGTACAGTATAGAGCTACAGTATAGCAATGCTGTGGAAAGCAGCTCAGATTATGTGATTTTGGGGTAAATTAGATGAGAAATTGTTGAGCTCAAATCTCTGGTTTTTATTGCTGGCAGCATGGTAGCTCAGTGGTTAGCACTGTGGCCTCACAGCAAGAAGTTTGCTGGTTCGAGTCCCGGCTGGACCAGTTGGCATTTCTGTGTGAAGCTTGCATGTTCTCCCCGTGTTGGCGTGGGTTTCCTTTGGGTGCTCCAGTTTCCCCCACAGTCCAAACACACGCGGTAAAGGTGAATTGAATAAACTAATATGGCCGTAGTGTGTATATGCGTGAATGGAAGTGTTTGGGTGTTTCCTAGTACTGGGTTGTGGCTGGAAGGGCATATGCTGGAATAGTTTGTGGTTCATTCCTGTGGTGACCCCTGATAAATCAGAGACTTTGCCAAAGGAAAATGAATGAATGATTTTTATTACTGACACTGTTGGTGAGCACATCCCAAAAGGCCAACATCCAAATGTCTGGAGATCAAAATTCAGCTTGGCGGAGGACTAATGCTTACGGTTAAATAGTTAAGTTTTACCATTTTTGAACTCATTCAATTTCCAGGTCGGACTGGAGCAATTTTAGCTTGGCTTGGCATAAATCATTAAATTGGATTAGACCATTAGCATCTTGCTCAAAAAAACTTAACAAAACAAAAACTTTTGTTCAATAATTTTCCTATTTAAAGCTAGACTCTTCAGTAGTTACATTGTGTAGAAGAGACTTTGGCTGCAGCAGTGCAATGATATTATGCAGCACTTGAAAACAATCCCCAGCTAGGTAACAGTGATGCACAATATCATTGTGCCTGCTTCAGCCTGCTGAGAGTTTCATTCCTAGCTTGATTTGACTAGAAAGTAGCAACGTTTTATTTGCTATTGGTTACATTACACAATGTAACTCCAGAAAAGTCTAGGGTCATGAAACCCCCCTCTTTCAGTTCAAGTCAACTTCAGAATTTTTTCAAAAAATCTACAAAAGGCTATGTCACCGATTTCGGTCCTGCCCAAAAATTATTTAAAACCTTTTATATATTTTATTACGGAAATGTTGTATCGTGACAAGTCTAATATAGTTAAAGAATCAGTTCATTAACTTGAGTTTGATGAATAGCATCTAAAATGTGTGTTTGGGAAAGAAAACTTTAGCTAAGTAATGTTATTTCCCTTAATGCTGAAAATGAGGTCAAATATCCATTTTTATTTTCACTACACTCGGAAGGCAGTGAAATGATAAATTTCTGTCACTTTTTCTTCGCTGATAAGATATACAGCCAGGTACACAACATTCCTGTGTGACTCAGGCTATACTTCTGGGTTTTTTCCCACGGCAGCCTCGACTTCGCTGTTAATAATGTCGGCCGCGTGAAATCAGTCTATTAAAGCTTACAGGTGTTTTAAATGTTGCTCAACACACACAAATCTGTTTAAAAAAAAAGGTACTCCAGGATGTCTTGAACCTTTAGATAGGAATACTATCAAAACTCTTTGGTCATTTTTTAAGCAAGATGCTAATGGTCTAATCAGATTCTGTGATTTATGCAAAGCTAAGCTAAAAGTGCCCTATCCAGACCTGGACATTAGCTGAATGGATTCAAAGATAGTAAAACGTAACTGTTTAACTCTAGCTTGACTTGACTTGCAAAAATTTCTGAAAAAAGAGGAGTGTTCCTTTATAGTATATTGTCAAGAAAACTCTGTTTTTTTTCCAGAGGTCTCATGACAACTTCATATTGAAGTCAAGCACTGACAATACGCCTTGAGGAAATGTAACCAAAATCAGCTTTAATGTCCACATGACATTAAATAATAACAGCACAACACTTTGATATTGTGTTGGTCTTGAGTTTTGGGTATTTGTCCAATGGTTGACGGCAAGGGAAAATTTGGTTTTGACATCAAAAATTTAATTTGTAATCAATATTTATCTTCAGTACATTGTTAGAAGCCAACCTCAAGCCAATACTGAATTTTGATGTCAAATATGATTAGAATTTGCAACCAGAATTCAATGTCTTTCCTATTTTAGAGCCTGTTATCAAGTTATGATTTTGATGTCAACTTTATTTTCATTTTCACATGAATTTCAGAATCTCTTAAATATTGGAGAAGGACATCAATCCAACACTGGATTTTGATGTCAACCTAGTTTTATTTTTCAATGTCTGTCCAATTCTGGAGGTTGAGGCAAATGAACAATGGATTTTAGCATGTCACTCGATTTCCATTCCTAATAAATATACAACGTTTGTCCATTGTTACATCTGATCAACATTGAATGTTCATTTTCAGCCAAATTCAATGTCTGTCCATTATTAGACTCAAGAGTCTTCATTTTATCTCCATTGCATCTCATTGTGTGTCAGATACAAGTACACTGAAAAAAAAATGGTTAATTGGATTTACTACATTTTTTTTAAGGTACAGTAAGTGGTTGCAAACAAAATTTATATGGGCTGAATTTAAACAAACAAATTAGGTTAAACATTACTAAATTTAATTTGTGTAAATACAGCCCATATAAATTGTTTGCATCAACTTATACCTTAAAAAATGTAGTAAATCCAATGAACCAAATGTAGACCAAAGTTAGCAGAATTGCTGTCAGACACTGGAATGTATTAGATGTTTTAATAATAATAATAATAATAATAATAATAATAATAAAGTTAAAATCTTTAACATTTACCAATTATTTGCCTGTTTATTTTGCTGCTCTCCACAGTCCAGTACACAAGTGCTCCATCAGCTGAGAATCACTCTTTTAGGAGAAAAAATTGAGATACTGAAGAGATCTCTATTGTGTGTGTATTTCTGGGTGTGTTTTATTTCTTATAGAAAGAAGAGAGCAAGTAGAGCCGAGCTTGAGATGGAGGAAAGTGAATCGGCGAGGGAACAAAGAGAAAACACTTGAGGCGATCATTCCTGGCAGAGAGCTGGCAGCTCCTGTGCTTTCTTTCCCATTTTTTTTTCCTTTTCTTTTTTTCCTGTAATTTTAAAATGTTTCCCTCCACCTCCAGCAAAGTGCAATAACAGTGTACAGATTGCTTATGTCATCACATTTTGACAAACCTCCCAATCCAATTTGACCTTCATTTTCACCCATCTGCTTCCCCTTTATTTCACAGTTCTAGTGCTTTTTTTTCTTTCTATTTCTCCAGATTTCCAGTCCTGTCATTCACTCCTTCCATTTGAATCCCTTCTTCTTCTTTTGTCAGTAAACTTAATTGTGTTTTCATAACCTCTCATGTCCCGTACACACCTTTTAAGTTAAAGTTCGGTTTTGACATTAATAGGAATATCATTAGCCATGTGTAAATTGATAGTTAACAAAAAAAGGAAAATTACTTAATGGTTTTAAACATTTATGTCTGTTTAACTTAAAATAATGCAACCCCAAATTGGAAAAAGTTGGGACAGAAAACAAGAAAATATTGATTTCCAAATTTACTTTGACTGGTGTTTCATTGCAGACAATATGAACACAAAATATTTCATGTTTTGTCTGGTCTACTTCATTTCATTTGTAAATATATTTCAAGAGTTCACACTTAGCTTGTGAACTTGGCATGCTGTCCTGGGAGAGAGCCCTAAGCTTATGAGATCCTCGAGCCCTGGGCTCACTCCCGTTTGCAGGGCGAGAGGGGAGTTTGAGCTCAGGTAGATCTCGATGAACTCCCCCGGCTTATTCTAGCTAAATGATAGATAAGGATGACTGAGAAGAGGTGTACTTGCTAAGAGCTGGACCATGGTATTAATTTTGTGTGTTCAATTTACTTAGGGTGTGTGTTATTTGAACTGTGGAAGGAAACCAGGGAACCCGGGGAAAACCCATGCGAGCACGGGGAGAACAAGTGAAACTCCGCACAGAAATGTCGTCTGGTTTAGTAGGAAATTAAACCAGTGGCATTCTTGCTGTGAGGCAACAGTGCTAATCACTGGGCCGCCGTGTCACACATCTGAAAAGGAGGGAAAGTTGGGGTGGGTGGGGGCTTCTTCAAGACGAAGATATTGAGATAAGAAAACTCTGGTTATTTATAGTGACTTAGGAATCATCTGATTGGATAATCGATCATGAGCTGATGTTGGAACAGTTGAGAACAATCTTAAGCATGTGATCCTCTCGAAATTTGTTTATACATCCTTTATACATCACATCCTTTGTCAAGTACTATAATATGTAGTTACATTCCCAAATGCCTGAGAAATTGTACTTTGCCGAAAAGAAGCCCTATGTTAACAGTGTCCAAAAGTGTTGTTGACTTCTTTGGGCTCGGAGGAATCTGGGGTGGACCATCACACAGTAGAAACGTACTGTGGTCAGATGAATCCGTATTTCAGGTATATTGTTTGGGAGAAATTGACGCCATGTGTTCCGCACCAAAGAAGAAAAGGATCATCCAGACTGCTACCAGCAACAAGTCCAAAACCCAAGGTCTGTCATGGTATGGGGTTGTGTCAGTGCCCATGGCAAAGGTAACTTGCAATTCTGTGATGGCACCATTAATGCTGAAAATGCATAGAGATTTTAGAGCACAATATGGTGCCGTCTTTTTCAGGGACACCCATGCATATTTCAACTAGACAAATCAAAACCACATTCTGCCCACAGTACAAAGTCCTGACTACTTGACTGGCCTGCCTGCAGTCCTGACCTGTCTCCAATAGAGAATGTGTGATGCATTTTGTAGCACAAAATGCAACATTGAAGACCACGTACTGTTGCCCACCTTAAGGGTTATTTGCAGGAAGAATAGGACACAATTTCTCTTCATCACTTGGTGTATTTAGTCCCTAAACGTCTTTAAAGTGTTGTGAAAAGGAATGGCAACATTGCAAAGGGGTAAATTCTTTACTGTTCCAACTCTTTTTGAAATGTGTTGCAAACCAAAATTGGAATACATGTTTATTTTGAGAAAAATAACAAAAAACAATGAAAATCTTGAGGAACACAATAAATATTGTCTGTTGCATTGTCTGCAATAAAATACAAGTCAAAGAAAATTTAGAAAACTACTATTTTTTATTTGAGTTTTCCATACTGTCCCAACTTTTTCTGATTTGGGGTTGTATATTTTAGTATAGGAAAAGCAAATATTATGGAGGTCAATGAGTGCAAGCAACCAGTATTCTTTAAAATATGTTCTTTTGTGTTCAAGTGAGGAAAGAAATTCAAATAGGTTTTGAGCAAGTGAAGGGAGAGTAAATGCGTACAAAATTTGTATTTTTAAGTGAGCTATCCTTTTAAAATGTGCACTAGAAATGTTTGCAGTTTATTCATCCTACTTAAAATGAGCTGAAACAACACAATTATTGAGTGTTTGTGGGTTTTTTTTTTTGGGGGGGGGGGGGTGTTATATCTTGCCACAAAACTTAATTAAGGTTTAATTTCTGGCATTCGTTTCTTGTTTAAAGACCTAAATCTTTGTTGTGTTATCATTTCAATTTATTGCAATTGCATGACCTTAATTAAGCATTAAGATTATGTTACAGTAAATGAATGCAGCATTTTTTGTTTGAATTGCAGGTGTGATTTCTCATGGATGGAACAGTGGATTTTAGAGCTCCAGCAGACATTCTTGTGCATCATAAATCATTCCCAACATGACGTCTCCAGTTAAAGGTAAGTAACATTTGGCTGCGCTGTATGCATTGCATGTTCTTCATGGATAGAATTATCAAGAAATAAACCGCACGTCAAAATAACACATTGTCAGTATTTTTGAGACCACCCAAAATTACACAAATCATATTTTCATGGGACCCCATGCCTTAACTAGGGTAGCCAAGCTCACCCTAGCTCCCCCGTAATTCGCACCCTGCCAACACTGATCATATTATTGTCTCATTTAGATTAACAAATGACCTCTATTGTTTTTGTTAGTATAACAGATTCAATGTTAAAGTTAATTGTAAAAATAATCACATATCAGATCATGTTCCCTATGTAGGCAGCAAGACAGCTTACTAAGCCATGACTGTATACTGGAAGTCCATATTTAATGTTCAATTTAATATTTCTCCTCCCGAATTATCATTTCAAGCATGTGCCAATATTATCTCAGGTTTGCCGTGAGTCAATCACTCATCTGAGGCAGCGATATCAGATTTTTATGTGTGATAAACAGAGCAGACGCTTCCCATATCAAACAGACGTGTGTATGTGTGTGTGTTTGCGCTGTGAGAAACACTCACCGGGGGAGATGGAGACTGACATTTACCTGTGATTCTTCCAGTCGGGCCTGAAATGACAGAGTGCGTAATATGTTGAGGCCCTCAAAAAATGCCACTTCAGATCTGGAATCAATTTGCATTTCCCCCGAGCCCGGATAACACAGGCCTGTCAGAGGAGGATTTAGATCCGCCATCAATAATGATGTTACGGGAGAGGTTTGCGGAGGGGAGAGGGATCAAATTGAAAGACTGATGCTATATGTTTCAAATGATTGCCCTGTGAGCTGTGTGTTTGTGTGTGTGCGCTTGTGTGTGTGTGTGTAGTTATTGGAGCGTACCCTATTAGCTCCTCTTGTTCTGCACTCCAGGTTAAGACTAGTAGGGGAAGAAACTAAGAGATGAACACGATAGAGCCCAAAAGTGGCCGTTTGCTATTAGAGAAGTGTTTCCCTTATACAAATGTGACACATGGAAATATATATATAGAGGGGGAGAGAATTTTTACATATATATATATTCAGTGGTGAAAAGAGTACTGAAAAATCATACTTAAGTAAATGTACCATTACTTGTCTAAAAATGTAGTGCATATAGAGTAAAAGTATCTGTTGTAAATATTACTCAACGTCTGAGTAAAAAGTAGCCCTTTTAAAAGTACTTAAGAGTAGTGAGCAGTGAGTATTATGCTGTCAAAAGCTGATATGTTTACATGTAATTTGTGCATGTGTGTGTAAACGTAACATTCTGTAGTGCATTTAGTTATTTCCAAGCACGCACGCAACATCATGAGACATTAATATTAGGTTAGATTTAGGTTGTAATGTCAGGTGACCAAAATTAATTGTCAAGCCAGCAGCTAAGGACAACGTTATTTTGATGTTTAATAATGACGTCAAATGACGTTGATATTTGGTTGATTTTAGGTTGTTAGAAAGTGACCAAAATCCAACGTCGAGCCAACATCATATATGATGTCAAAAACTGGCATTTATTCATCAGGTACGACAACCAAAATGCATCGTCTGATAGATGTCATGGGGTAACGTTCACACAATGTCAAGCTGTACATCATTAAACGTTGATATTTGGTTAGTTTTAGGTTGGACATTAGACATTGGACATTGGCCTGACATTGAATTCTGACGTCAACCCGATTTTCATTTCCAAACAAAATGCGAAGTCCTCATGACATAAGGGTTCAACGTCAATCAGACGTCATGTTGACGTCCTGTGCCTGCTGGGTGTTTAAGTCCATTTTGGTCATCATACAGTAAACATTCATCATCTTCTCATAAGTGACATGCATCTAAACAGTCTCTTGATAAATGCACGTAAATATTTCGAACATCTTCATGGACACTTTTAATACTTTCAAACAGTTTGCTGCAATTATAAAGTGCACACGTCTTGAGGTTGTTCATTATGATGCGATTTACCTTTTATGGTATGTGCGATTTGATTGGACAGGAATCACAGGATGGATTTTTCTAATCCCCATGGACAAGAAAAATAAAGTAGTTACTGCGGGTTGAAGGAAAGTAGGAGTAAAAGTACAGATACTGCACTAAAAATATACTCAAGGAAAAGTACACATTTTTAAAACTCCTTAGTAAATTACAATTCCTGAGAAAAACTACTCAATTACAGTAGTTTGAGTATTTGTAATTAGTTACTTTACACCACTGTATATTTTTAATCGCAAAATTGTCCGCATGTTTTCATTTTATTTCTTCACAAAATCAGTCATTATTATCGCAAGAAATCACCAAAAAATTTGTGAAAAACTAGGGGGGTCTGGCAATCTTATTTTGCCTGGGTTGGATGCACTAATAACCGCATACCTGGTGTATTGTCTGTCCATTACAATATGGAGGCAGAAACTAATGCATGAGCTATGTAGTAATAGATCGTCCATTGTAAGCATGCAGATTTCTGAACGACTCCTTTCCCCCACACGTCCAATAATATCCAGGTAAGCGCAGCGTCTTCATGAGCGTCTTGCTGCTGTGTTAGTGGGCAGGGCCGCAGGTTTGAATTTTGCCAGGTCTGCGCGCGCAACCATTATGTTTCGTAATGACGTCACGTCAAAACAGCTAAAGACTCGTTATCAAGACGATTCATTTAATCCACTATGAGTCGACTATTTTTTAGATGAATCAATAGGTTTTAAAAACTGTCCACTTTCAGATTTAAGCTTTAGCTGGATATTTCACTTCACTAAGAGCTGTGTTACACACTACATGGAAGGTAATTTTCAAAAACCCATAATAGGGGCTTATTAATGAAAAGTCTGGAATAGTTGGTGGTTCATTCTGCTGTGGCGACCTCTGATAAATAAGGGACTAAGCTGAAGGAAAATGAATGAATATGAAAATATTTTAATAATCAAAAAAAAAACAATAAAGAACCTTTTTTTATGTAAAGTCTGGAATAGTTGGCAGTTCATTCCGCTGTGGTGACCCCTCATAAATAAAGGCACTAAGTAGGGGGAAAAGGAATGAATAAATAACTTAGATTGTTTTTTAAGTATACATAACATCTAAGTAATTTTAAAAGTGCAGGTAATTATGAGTTTAGTATTTAACATCTCTATAAAATTTTGCAATTAAGCCGAAATAAAAGATTATATACTGTATGTTTAATATTGTTAAACAATAATGCATGACTTGTGCAGAAGCAAATATTATCGTTTAACACTCCAGCGCTAGCAACACCAAGGTCATATATAATGTAAACCTTCAATGCCGTGTAAAAGTCTCTTTGGATAAAAGTGTTTGCCGGACAAAAAAATGTGTAAATGTAAGTTAAATCATGGTCACCTTAGATCTGCTTTGAATGGTTATACACTAGCTTTATATTTCAGCTGAACTGTGAGAAAAATGAATAGGATTTATACTTCTAGAAGCTCTGCTTTGCTTTATAGAAAAAAGAGGAATAGTTATTAATAATTAAACAGAATGAAAACAATAACCACAGATGCTTTTGCTCCAATTTCTATATGTGAGCTACAATCAATAGAAGTGCTAGGTATTACAGTCAATTTAAAATTTCCAAATTTAATAATCTGAGTGTAAGCCGGAATGCTGTAACAACTTTTATTGTTGTAATCGAAATGTTACTTGCATTTATACAAGATCATGTTTGGATTACACATATATAAAATATGTCATATATATGCAAGCTAAGTTATGGAATATTGTAAAAACGGCCATATGTACATTTATCTTCACATGTAAACAATTATACTTTATATATTGGAATGAAATATTAGCCGCCCTCTATATATATTTTTTCTGATTAAAGGAAGATTTTTATTTTAACACATTTCTAAACACAATAGTTCTTATAACTAATAAACAGATTTTTTTTGCTCAAATTTCTAAGTAATTCAAATATTCATAATAATAAAAAAATTGTGGTATCTGAGTATAAGCTGGAAGTCCCCTTTAAGCTTTATTTTTTGATAGTCTACAGAACAAACCATCATTATACAATACATTGCCTAATTACCCTAACCTGCCTAGTTAACCTAGTTAACGTAGTTAAGCCTTTAAATGTCACTTTAAGCTGTATAGAAGTGTCTTGAAAAATATTGAATCAAATATTATTTACTGTCATCATGTCAAAGATAAAATAAATTTGTTATTAGAAATGAGTTATTAAAACTATTATGTTTAGAAATGTGTTGAAAAAATCCTCTCTCCGTTGAATGGAAATTGGGGAAAAAATTATCAGGGGGCTAATAATCCAGAGGGGCTAAAAATTCTGACAGAATCTGTGGTTGCCATGGCGGAATGAACCACCAACTTATCCAGCATGTTTTACTGGTGTTCTCACTGGTGCATCGACGATGCTTTCCATATACAGTTTTATATTTTCTTCACAGCAGCAAGTCTTGTATTAAAACGTATCAATATATTTATATACTATTTATAAAACAATTTTGTCCTTTAATACAAACAGTCATCTAAACTGTACCTTTAAACAACACGAGCATTTATAGCAAATAGTATAAACAAATATGAATATCCCGCTCGCTTTCTGATCCTTGTCTTCCAAGTTCTCTTACACCCCTATGATAGGTCACACACTCAACAGAAAGGGCTGCGATTGGCTCTTGCACGCTGCACTCTTCACAGATGAGTGACACTGTGCCACAGTGAGAGAGAGGGAGAGAGAGAGAAATGGAGTTTACTTTCATTCTCTCAATCGCAGTGAAATAGGGGCTTCTGCTGTTAGTGTCAGTGAAAGACTGTCCAGCAAACACACACACACACACACACAGTACCATTGTGCACAGTTTCTGCGTTTTTAAGTAGTTACAGCATTGTAAATACTCGCGCTCACGGCTTGCCTCCCTCGCCATAGTAAGCTACGGCGACATAGCGCATATGAGATTAATGATGTTAGTACAAAATAACTAGTTATGATTATTACTGAACCGATACCAAATTGTCTGCATCGTGGTGCACCGAAGAAACAATTAATTTTGACACCCCT
>CAIGQZ010032409.1:4647676-4662934 GCA_903798205.1 Danio tinwini
TATATATATAGTTTAAATAATGTCATTGACATTGTAAGATTATTTTTTGTTTAATTAATGTTGTAATACTTTAAGTATTAAGTTGTATTTTTAACATTGTAATGCATTGCAATTTAAAGCATTTTTAAAGAAGACAATGCATTGAAAATTTAACAAAAAAAAAAAAAAATAGTGGCATACTACGGCATTATTATTATGCCATAATTTACTAAAATATGATTTTTTTTTCATAATGCATTGTGGTTTTAGGATTGTTAATGCCACATTGAGTGGCTATTTTAAAAGTTTAAAGTCATAATGGCTTGAGATTTTAAAGATAATGTGTTGTTTAAATAGTGTCATAATGTCATTGAGATTGTAGGATTACTTTTTTAATTATTGTCACAGTGCATGTTGTCATTTTTAAAAAAATTGTATAATATTCATGTAGACCTTTTTTTTATAATGTCATAATGAATCATGTATTAAGTTTGTGTTTTAAAAGTTATAATTTATTCAGATTTTAGCATTGTAGAATTTTTTTGTTAGTAATGTTGTAATGCACTAAATTGTTGCCACTTTTTCAAATAATGTAATAATGCATTGAGATTTTCAATGGACAAAACCTGTAATGTAATGCATTTTAACATTTTACAAATAATATTATATTCCACTGAACAGGTCCGATAACACCATCATGCATTGACATCTTGGCAAATTAAATTTAACAATCTCATAATGCCATGAGGTTTTAGTATTTTGATTTAATGTTAAATTTAAAATGCACAGAAATTTAATGCAATTAGTAGTGTTTATTGACTGAAATTGTAGCATTTTTAATGAAATCTCATAATACATTGAAAGTGTATTCAGTGTGTGGAAACTTTTGTAATTATGACAATTCTGGTGTCTGTTTTAGCATTACTCTTTAAATCAATTTTCAAGTTTTACAATCCTCTACAATTTTACCATCACGAGGTGTTCAAAATTTGAATCCCAAACCTTATGACATTATTCTGAATGAGCAGAACAAAACTGCTTAAAAAAGTACATGTTTGCAAACGTTTTGGAGTGCGCGAGAACGATTACGAGCACATTGTCTGATTTTATCAAGTAATTGCAGCAGTACTCAGATGTGCGAAGGCAAAGTACACATAAAAAAAGCATGCTCTTCTTTTTTTATATCATGCACTTACACACTTCACACACACAAACCATTAACAAATCCTTCACACACCCCCCCTTACGCACACACACAGAGAGAGGCGTCAGGGATTGTGTGTTATGGCTTGTTAGAAATGAGGAGATAAAACTTAGCATAGTGCTCCCAATTAGTGCAGCAGTGACCATGCGCTGTCTGAGACGAACAGCAGTGGGAAGAGAGAGAGAGAGAGAGAAAGAGCGATAGCGGGGAAAAAAGAGGGTCGTGAGGGAGAGAGAGAGCCAGAGATGAAAACGGCTTAAGCATTCATTCTGAGTAGAGAGACAGGTCCTATTAACATTTAACAGCATTTGTGCAACTTGGTGCGGAGGTTATGATGCAAATGAAGGAGAATTAAAAGTGGCCAGGGGTTTGGCATTGATGGATTGCAGTCTGGCAGCTCTCACACTTCCCAGTGTCCATCAGAGGCGATTACTATGTAATTAAAGCTTATTTCTGGACTCTCCGGCGCATAATTACTTTGTGAATGTAACCATCATCTAAAAAGCTGGAGAAAAACTGCTTCGGCGTTTAGCTGGCCAGTCATTTCCGCCGGCTTGTGTCAGATATAGCCATCAGACGGCGCAAAAAGAACTGTCACTTTTAATAAGAGGCAAAAAATTAAATGAAACAGTATGCTTATTACGAAAAAATTAGGCTTTCAAGAGTCCTTTCTGTGATTTGCATAATTTATTCGCTCCCCCCTCCTCGCCCGGAGCTTTAGGCAATTTCCTTCACATTTAAATCGATTGCACATTTAAGGCTACTTAAAGAAAATTATCACTTTGCATATTTTAATTGTTATGAAGGAAGTGATTTGAGAGAGGTCTGCGCCTCATCCTCTTGAGCGCGCACGAGAGAGAGGGAGAGAGACGCGGCACCGGCGTCGCAGATAACCTCCGAGTTCACACACTTTCCACTCCACTTTCATCAGAATGCTAATGAGGAAGCTAACGCTAGGACAAGTGGATCTTTGATATTTACAAAATAGGCCCTAATAACTGGAGTGTAATTTCTTTCAGACAACTTTAGTTTCTCCTCTTTTCTTATCGCCACTTGTGTTTCATTTCTTTTCTTTTTATTTTGTGTTGTTGGGCCAGAAATAAAATCCACACACTTTTCACTTCACTTTCATCAGAATGCTAATGAGGATGTTAGCACTAGTGGATCTTTGATGTTTACAAAATCTAGGCCCTAATAACTGGAGTCTAATTTGTTTTACACAACTTTGTTTTGCCTAGATATAAGACTTTGTTTCACATTTATCTGAATGCTAATGAGGATGGAAACGCTAGTAGAATACATTTTTAAAACAACTTTATATTTCCTATTTTCACTATTTGTGTCTATTTCTTGACCAAAACATCTGACAAAACATAGACTTTCCACTCCACTTTCATCAGAATGCTAATGAGGAAGCTAACGCTAGGACAAGTGGATCTTTGATATTTACAAAATAGGCCCTAATAACTGGAGTGTAATTTTATTCATACGACTTTAGTTTCTCCTCTTTTATTGCTACTTGTGTTTATTTCATTATTTTTTGTTGGGCCAAAAATAAAACAGAATATGTCTAGTGGAGCGCGGGGCACAAAGTAACGCGGGTTTAAATGTAACACGGAGTTTTAAGGTATTTGCTCAGGGTTAACCATGGCATGCTTCCGAGGTCTTCACCATAGTGTCGTCAGACGACTTCCTGCCAATTATTGAACATTTTCGGTGAAATTTGGATGAGAAAAACACAGGAGAAACCATTTTTGCAGCATAAAAGTATTTTTTATTACAGTTGATTACATATTTATATATATATATATTTTTTTTTGTATTTTTTTATCGGTGAAAATATAAATGTAAAGTCTTATATTGTTGTGATTACCGCCTTCTAGGCTAAAAGATGAAACCATTTTGAAAGATGTGTAAAACACACAGAGATTGCTTTTTTGATTAAAACATGACACAGCGGGGTTAGTTGTAACAGGGTGTTACATTTAAGCCACACACTGTTGGACACCAATTAAACTACCAAATTATTGTTTTGGATTTTGAGTGTAATGTTGAGAACTTTTTTAATAAAAAAGTTTTTTAATAGAAAAAAAATAGTTTTATTGCTAATAATGTAAATAAATGCATTGTATAATAATGAATAAATGGATAATAATGCAAATAGATTCAAATGTGTTGATCCAATAAATAAATAAATAAATAAACATACTGTGCTATGTAGAATAAAAAAAAAAATGAGCCAATTACTGAGCAAATATAGCTACTATTTAAAGTAAACTGAATTTAAATCAATGGTGTGAAATCTGCCGTTATAAGCTTGTGTAACAACTAACCTCCGGTCTGTTACAACTTGCCCCGCAGGTGGGGTAAATAGTAAAATTTTTACTCCTGGCATTTTTGGCAATACTGCACAGAAACCATAGGTCAGGCGATCATAATACCAGTGCTCATTTGTAGGAGAGGCTTGTGTTGTTGGTAAAAAAAATATGGTTTGTCTAACCCTATTACTGTGTTCATTATTTGACTCAAACCAAAAAGTGTTACTTGTGCCCCGCTCTCCCCTGCAGACTTTCCACAACCCTGCTGAAAAAAACAGCTTAAACCAGCCTAAGCTGGTTGGCTGGTTTTAGCTGGTCGACCAACCTGGTTTTAGAGAGGTTTTGGCCATTTCCAGGCTGGTTTCCAACCATTTTCAGCCTGGTCTTAGCTGGTCAGGCTGGAAAAGGACCAGATTAAACCAGCTTGACCAGCCTGGTTTAAGCTGCACATAGTTGGTTTTGGCTGGTCAAGCTGGTTTTAGCTGGTTAACTCCCACAACCTACCTAATACACAACCTTAAGGCCCGTGCACACCAGGACACTTTTTGCTCGCGTTTTCCATCAACGTTTGGCGCCTCGTGACCAAATAAAGGGTGACAATGTGATCGTGGACACCAATGTGCAAAACGCCAGGCGCAAAAGCGTCATTTAATGAAAAAAGTCTCATGCTGTTTTTTTTGTTTTGATGCGCCGCGTCAAACCTTTCTCCACCAATCAGATTGACATTTTTGTTCACGTGCACGAGGCTGCTGAAGTTATAGTAAACAGCACTTGGAGGGGCTCAAGCACAAAACTATCAGTGCGAGCGCACATTGAAGAAGATGCCCAGAGACGATATGATTATGAACTGGAGCTGCTTATTGCACTGGTGAACAATAATCATTTCTTCATCGCTAGAGCTGATACTTGAACCATCCATGCTTGTTCGAATCGCCAGTCACTTTAACAACAAGCGTGTCAACTTTCTGTCTTCTTCTTCTATGTTACAAGAGGGTCTCAGAAGCTTAAAGTTGTGTAGCGCCATCTAACGTCAAGGAGTGATTCTGCATACTCTTCTGCTCGACGCCAGTGAAAATCGTTTGGGTTTGAATCAGGAAAAACGCTGACGATAAACGCAAACGAACAGCGCCCTGGTGTGTACGAGCCTTTATTCTGCATTTTTTTCCATCAGAATGCTAATCAAGAGGCAAACGTAGATATGTACAAAATGCATTTTTCCCTAAATTTTGTCCAGTAATAGTCAACTAACCTCTTCACTTTCATCGTAATGCTAATGTGAACAATAACGCTAGTGGATATTTGATGACTAGATCCTAATAACTGGAATATTTTTACACAACTTTCATTCATTCATTTTCTTTTCAGCTCATCCAGCACGTTTTACTCAATGGATGCCCTTCCAGCCGCAACCCAACACTGGGAAACACCCACACACTCTTGCATATACTCACATACAGCCAATTTAGTTTACCCAATTCACCTATCGTTCATGTTTTTGGACTTGTGGGAGAAACTGGAGCACCCGTAGAAAACCCACGCCAACACAGGGAAAACATGCAAACTTCACACAACTTCACGCAAACTTTACTGACCCAGTCGGAGTTCGTACCAGCGACCTTCTTGCTGTGAGGCAATTGTGCTACCCACTGGGCTACTGTGCTGCCTTTTACACAACTTTATTTTATCTTATTTTTTGTGAAAATTTGAGTCTAAAAATAACCAATCAAACACAAAGTCTACTGACCCACTTTACTTTCATCTCAATGTTAAAGAAGCTAATGGGTTATTGATAGTAACTAAATTTAGTCTGCAATAACTGGAGTCTACTAAGTTGTACACAACTTTAGATTTTGTCCAGAAAAAAAAAAACGCTACTAATACAAATTAGTACAGTACTAATGAGGACACTTATGCTAGCAGATCATTGATATTTACAAAATAGGCCCTAATAACGTGTGTAATTTTATAAAATGCTATTTGTTTTATCTTTTCTAATCACTACAAATTAAACATTTTGGCTGAGAAATAAAACACAGACGTGCCACTTCACTTTCATCAGAATGCTAATGAAGCTAATATTAACGTAAGTGGATATTTTGGAATTTATGAAATAGGCCCTAATAACTGGAGTATGATTTGTTTTTAACAACTGTTTCTTTCATATTTTGTTTCTAGAAATAAAGTATACAGTTTTCACTCAGCTTTCATCAGAATGAGGATGTTAAGACAAATTTATATTTAAATATTAACAAAAGAGGCCATAAAAACATAATGGGCTCTATTTTAACGATCTAGGCACAAAGTCTAAAGCACAAAAGCATTAAGGTCATATGAATCCCCTTTTGCTATTTTAAGGATGGAAAAATATGGTTTGCGCCCTGGCACATGGTCTAACAGGGTTATGCTTATTCTCTTAAGAGTTATGAGTGTGTTTTGAGCATAATGTGCATTAAACCAATCAGAATCTCATCTCCCATTCCCTTTAAGAGTCAGTTGCGTTGTGCCATGGTGCATTTGCTATTTACATGCTGACTTTGTAAGTGGAAAACTGAACGCTTCACTTGCGAGAAAACAGTTAAACAGAGCATCTGCAGCACGAGGATAAAGAACGAGCCTCCTCCATTCGGCCTCTTTACTTTTTCTTTACTTTTACTCTTTAGTTTTGTGGATAAGGAAGCAGAGTTGTACGCACACCACTGAAGACATCTATTAGCCTATATATTTCATTTTGTTTAAGCGGAAAGATTTGTTTGAAAACTATTGCTAAATTCAGTTCTAATTTCCAGCAAACAAACAAATGAACAAAAATAATGAAGGTTGGTCAAAAAAGTTAGTTTCAAACACACGTCCTATTCTTATGACCCATATGGTTATGCAGACGTCTCCAAAATTGGACATGCGGACAAATCTAAACTCTAAAACAATATAAATGTGCATATAATAAACAAGGTGACGAGGGCACAAGATGAAGAAGGCATGGAGGCCGTGGTTTTTATAATTATGTAGAAAATATTAATTTTGTAACATTTTAATTCTTTAATTAATTTTATATTTAAAGATATTTGTGTATTGCTGTACATCCTGTGTCTATTAAGCAATGTGTAAGCGTTTCAACCTGCATAGGCCCATAACTAACTCGCTCTGTGCTGGACTTTAGAGCAGCTTTTAGTTGGTCAATGGCGTGGTCTATTTCAGTTCCTTAAAGTAGCAATGCGCCAACAATGCACCTTTTCAGACTGGCACACCCATGAGTCCACAAAGTGGTGCAAATGGATTTGCGATTTAAACAACGTAACGCTAAATGTGAAAATTACTGTTGCGCTGGTCTGAAAATTGCTACAAATTGTACCATACACGAATTGCGCCTTATTGCACCGGGTGTATGGTAGGGCCCAATAACTGTAAATATTTTTCTCTTTTCTTATCGCCACTCAATTAAACATGTTTGGCTACATATTAAACAAAAGAATAATAAAAAAAATAATTAAAAAGTTCACACTTCACACTTTAATCAGACTACAAATGAGGATGCTAATGTTAAACCATCTTTGATATATTTACAAAATGTAGGCCCTGGAGTAATTAGTTTTACACCCTTTTTTATTGATTAATTTGTTTTATTTTAAGAAGTCTACTTAACTAATAGTATTGCAAACGGTAGTGCTCGTGGATATTTATAGATCCTAAAAACTGATGTTTATTTTTATCTATTTATTGTTTTGTTTTTTGTCGCCTCACAGCAAAAAGATCGCTGGTTCGAGTTCTGACTGGACCAGTTGGCATTTCTCTGTGGAGTTTGCATGTTCTTCCAGTGTTAGTGTGGCTTTTCTCTGGGTGCTCCGGTTTCCCTCACAATCCAACCACCTGTGCTAGGTGAATTAAATAAACTGGCCATAGTGTATACGTGTGTGTGTGAATATGAGAGTGTGTATGGGTGTTTTCCAGTACTGGGTTGCGGCTGGAAGGGCATCCACTGCATAAAGCATATGTTGGATAAGTTAGTGGTTCATTCCGCTTTGGCGACCCCTGATAAAATAAAGAGACTAAGCTGAAGGACAATGAGTAAATAAATATTATTACCTCCAGAACTGTCTTGAGCATCTGCACTCTCAAAAAGCATCTCACATCTCCAAAAACCTCAGCGTGTACATTGCGTTTGGTCTTTACCTTCTGAGGCACAACTCCGTTATAATATAGGTAAAAAGGCCCACAATGGCGTCTCCTATTGCAGCAAATTACATTTTTATTTGTGATATTTGGCACCAATTTATCCTGAAGTGACGATTTTGTTCTCTATGATTGGCTTGTAACTGTGCTTTATTCGCAAATATTGTACATGATATTCCAGTTTTGCACATAAATCTAAGTCATATCTTTGTATGGAAGCATAGTTAACAATATTCAACAGAGCAGACTGTAATAATGTTATACTTTTATGCATTTTTTCCCCTCAATAATGCTTTGACAAGTGGCTCTTTAAGTGTCATCTTGTATTTTTAATGCACAAGTGCTTTTTTTTTTTGCATGCACAATTGTCATAGAGACTCAAACGCACACAGCAGGCGATCAATACGAGGAAGAGTTTTACATCCATCTCTCTCTCTGTGTGTGTGTGTGTGTGTGTGTGTGTGTGTGTATGAAAGTGAGAAACAAAGGAAAGTGAATCTCTCATTCATCATCCTGAAGCCAATGACAGCAAACGTAGAGCCGACGGCTGAAACTCTAGCGAACGTTAAAAAAAGCAGAGAGCAGATCAGTTTAATCATCACCTTATAGAAGAACAATAGCACTTCACTGATTCAGAAAACCCTCATTGTGCTCTAATCAAATGAGGATCGAAAATAAAATGAAATGTCATCTTATTACTTAATACTGGATAGTATATACAGTATGCTATTTTAAACACAGATCAACATTCATGCAACAATCATTTTTAAAGTCATGCACGGAATGTAAGGAATTATTAATTATGTGTGTAGTATATACAGTACAGTATCAGGGGTTGCCACAGTGGAATGAACCGCCAACTATTCCAGCATATGTTTTACACAGTGAATGCCTTTCCAGCTGGGAAACACCCATACACTCTAACATTCACACAAATCTCACATCTCACATTCACTCACTCACACTACGACCAATTTAGTTTCTTCAGTTCACCAATAGGGCATGTGTTTGGACTTTGGGGGAGCATCCGGAGGCAATAATATATTTTTTTTAAATGTCATGTATTTATTGAGCAGATGATGTAGAGTTATTTATGAAAGAATTGATAGTTTTGTGAACAAAATATAAGTGCTGTGTGTCTTTCATTCATAGAGAAACTGCATAGTATTTACAGTGTGTATTAAATTTGAAAAGAGACTTGATATTGTTATAAATGTCGTTAAAATATAAATTTCTGAAGATAAAAATGAGATAAAATCCTGCAGCGTTAATACTTGCTAAAAAATTAGCCATATCGCCTCACAAACAACGTTTTTCTTACAAATACAAGAGATTTGGTCACATTTTACAATAAGGTTTCATTAGTTAATGATAGTTAATGTATTTACTAACATGAACTAAGGATGAACAATAGTTGTACAGCATTTATTAATCATAGTTCAATATTTACTAATGCATTATTAACATCCACATTCATGCTTGTTAATGCACCGTGAGTTAACATGAACTAACAATGAATGACTGTACTTTCAAGAACTAACGTTAACTAACATGAACAAATACTGTAATACATGTATTGTTCATTGTTTGTTCATGTTACCATTACCTAACATTAACTAATACAACCTTATTGTAATGTTACCAGATATTATTATTATTATTATTTTATTATTATTTTTTGTATTCACAATAAATGTTAAATGTATAAATGTTCATAACTGAAAATTGGTTCTAAATCTCTGCTAAAATGTAAGTTCGATTGCAAGTCATCACGTCAAAGTTGGTTTCAATAATTTCATTTCTCAAATCATTTATTCTTTGGGTTTGCATTAGCATAACAGCCTTAAGCCTTATCATTCATTCATTCATTTTCTTTTCAGCTTAGTCCCTTTATTAATCTGGGGTCGCCACAGCGGAATGAACCGCCAACTTATCCAGCATTTGTTTTGCGCAGCAGATGCCCTTCCAGCCACAACCCATCTCTGGGAATCATCCATGCACACACATTCACACTCATACACTACGGACAATTTGGCCTACCCAATTTACCTGTACCGCATGTCTTTGGACTGTGGGGGGAAACCGGAGCACCCAGAGGAAACTCACGCGAACGCAGGAAGAACTCCACACAGAAATGCCAAATGACCCAGCCGAGGCTCGAACCAGCGACCTTCTTGCTGTGAGGCGACAGCACTACCTACTGCGCCACTGCGTCACCCCTTAAGCCTTATGTAAGTCTTATTTTGAATTAATTCAAATGAGCAAAATTAACCTCATATTTTGAATAAAAATATATTATGAATCAAATATTATAGTATAAATAATATATTAATACTATAGTACATAATATATAGAATTAAAAAAATAAATAAAATAAAATTTGGGCAGCATGGTGGCGCAGTTGGTAGCATAATCGCCTCATAGCAAGAAGGTCGCTGGTTCGAGCCTCGGCTGGGTCAGTTGGCGTTTCTGTGTGTTCTCCCCGCGTTGGTGTGGGTTTCCTCTGGGTGCTCTGGTTACCCCACAGTCCAAACATGTGCTATAGGTGAACTGTATAAACTAAATTGGCCGTAGTTTGTGTGTGAATTTAAGTGTATGAGTGTTTCCCAGTAACGGGTTGCAGCTGGAAGGCTATCCGCTGCGTAAGACATATGCTGGATAAGTTAGCGGTTCATTCCGCTGTGGTGACCCCAAATTAATAAAGGGACTAAGCCGAAAAGAAAATGAATGAATGATGAAAATAACAATTTGGCAATTATACACTACAAATGACTTTAGGACTTGCTGTTTTACTTAATGCGCTACTTGCTACTGTTAACTGTTTCTACACCATCTTTATTTTTGATCATTTTAATTGAATAATTAAATAAATGCAATTGTATGTAAATATTTATATTAGTGTATTGTAGTTTAGGACTTTTGTAGGTTATTTACATATTACATTTATTTCAATACATAATTTTAATTAGATGTATTCTATAAATTGTTCCTTTAAATCAAACGCTAATTAGCAAATATAGATCTGTGTATAGAGTTTACCGTTTCATGAGTGAGTGCATATTCTGTGCTTCTGAAAGGCTGTGTTTAAATTTCTGTCGTGTTTCGTCTGGTTCAAACAGCCAAATTGCTCAATACTGCGTATCTCATCATGAAGCGTGTTGTTAGGACACGCAGTTACAATGTAACCGGTTCACCTAATGTTTACATTTGTAATATTTATATAATTTGCTAATTTTTTATTTGTATTCATTTATTTTTTTAACCTTCAAATAACAAACAGGCATTTTCAACTTCCATTGTTAAACATATATAACATTATATCCAAGCAGCATATAATAAACAAAAGTACAAAATAATAATAATAATAATAACATACATAAACCTTAAATAATACAAAAGAAAATACATTACATTCAGGGGGGTCAGTCCATATAAGTTGACAAAAGCTTAGAGAGCTTTGAGGCACCTTTTGTTTTTACCAGTTTTATGGATTTATATAAAATGCTGAAATCATTTTTAAATGCTTTGAAACAAGGAGAAACTTTAACAAATCTACATTTGTGAATATAAAATTTTGCTACAATCAACATATTATTACACAGAAATTCAATTTCTTTGTTTTTCATAAAAATGCCAAATTTCACAATGTGATAGTCAAACGCAGGTATTACATTTTTTGTCATCAACCACTCATACACTCATACAATATCAATATGAGATTCAATATCTTTCAAGCAGAAAATACAAGCATTACTGTCTAAATTAAATCTTATTCTAAGAAATTCATTACATGGATAAATGTCATTAATTGTTTTGAAATGTACTTCTTTCATTTTAGGTAACAAGGGAAATGGCAGGTATTTTTTTTTTTACTTCAATAGTGTCCGCTTTAGAAAATCTCTCAAATAAAACTTTTCTTTTAACAGGAAGAGGAAAATATTATTTTGTTAGTAGTGATCTCAACACCTTATTGTTACATTTAATATCCAGAAATGAATAATTATTAATAAACAAATCAACCAGTGTAGGTATTACAGAAGAGTATTGCACTATACCTTTAACTAAATTCCTCAAAGCTACAGGGATAGCTTTGACAACCAAAGAGAATTCTCTATATGAACAATTAAAATTTAATTTTAACTTAAAATGAGTATAACTCAACATATTACCATCATCATCCATTAAATGAATTACATTCCAAACTCCTTTGTCAAACCAGTCTTTAAAAAATTAAGATTTCCTCTTATGTAAAATACACCTGTTATTCCAAATGATAACATTATGTGGAGTAAAATTGTGCTTGTACAACATTTTCCAATATAGTAATACTTGCGCATGAAAATCAGATAATTTAAATGGCTGTTTTAGTAAGTCAAAATCACATTTTAGAAGAAAAGAAATTCCTTCCACTCTTTGAAAAATATGAAAAGGGATGCTAAACCATAAAGACTGTTCATCTTTAAGAAAGCATTGTAACCATTTTAATTTAATTACTCCATTCATTACACCAAAATCAATAACATTCAACCCCCCTTCCTCTGTTGACTTTACCAAATCATTTTTTCGAATTAAATGTTGCTTATTGTTCCAAATAAAATCATAATGAACTCGGTTAATTTGCTTAATACATCTTTCTGGTACACCTAATGAATATGCTGGGTAGATTAATCTTGATATTGCTTCCATTTTTGTGAATAATATTCCCCCCAAAAAATTTAAATATTTCTTTGTAACCAGCTATTTAATATTTTTGTTCTTTTGTACAACAGCATGAACATTATTATTTCCCCTGTCCCTGAGATTTTTTGTAATAGTTATTTCCAAGTATGTTTTTTCGTTTTTGACTGGAATATTATGCAATGAATTTTGTGTATTATTGTGAAGAGTCAGAATCTCACATTTTTTCAAATTTAAATGTAACCCTGAAGCATTTGAAAACAACGATATAGCCTTTAAGGCATTCGGTATTTGATTAGAGTCCTTCAAAAATAAAGTTGCATCATCCGCTAGTTGTGTAATCACCAAGGATCTACTCAGAACATTTAATGCATTAATACTGTCATTATTTTTAATATACAGTGCTAATAATTCAGCAGCAAGTAAGAAAAGAAGTGGGCTGACTGGATCTCCCTGACGTATTCCCCTTCTGATATCAAATCTCTTTGTAGTACCCGACTGAAGTAAAACAGCACTTGTTATTTGTTTGTACAACATTGAAATAACATTAATACATTTTGTCCCAAACCCAAAATATTGTAAAAACTGAAAAATAAAAGGATGTTCACGTTTATCAAAAGCTTTTAGAAAATCCAGAAATAGTATTATACCATTATCCTCTATCAAATGTGAATAGTCTAATAAATCTTACATCATCCGAATGTTATTATGTATTAGTCGATTTGGAAGAAACCCAGATTATTTGCTAATTAATAACCTCATGTGGAACTGGACGCATGCTTTCAGAGCCTTTCTGAGTAAATGAATGAAATACGCTGTTTTTCAAAAAGGCAACCCGGGGTGCTGAAATATAATTGGCTAAACTGGCATTGTGCAGGTTAAATTTACCTAAACAAAGACAGCGTTCCGGCATGGGAAATCCATTTTCAAAGCAGAATATCAGACTTCAGCTTTGTTTTACAGTTAAACAAATATGTTCACTTGGGATGTTTCTTAAATATCTGCACACATATTATGGTATTTTTATGCTTTACAAGAGTCAAAAACTTAAATACAGCACCTTTAAGTGGATTGAACATAAAACAAATAAGTTGTACCAAATAGCTCATTTCAAATAAGTAGTTTGAACAAACAGCAAAATTGTTTTATTTTTGAGTGTATTACCTGCATGTCTTTTAAATTAATTGTTCATTTTACTAGCATTTGCTAATTTTTATAATTATTTTTCTTTTTAGTTTAAGCACCATAAAAAACCCTTTTCAGGAATTCAGCAAATACTGTTTTATTTCCGTGTGTATTGTTTGTCATTTCTTTTAAATTAATTGTAAATTTTACTAGCAATTACTAATTCCCCCCTCCCCCCTTTTTCAGTATAAGCAGCATAAAGGATGCTCCTCAGAAATTCAGCAATTTTTGAGTGTATTACTTCCCATTTCTTCTAAATTAATTGTAAATTTAACTAGCAATTGCTATTTTGTTTATTCTTTCAAGGGACACTCTTCAGGAATTCAGCAATAGTTTTATTTTGGAGTGCATTACTTGCATTTCTTTTAAATTAATTGTTCATTTTACTAGCAATTTGATTTTCTTATCTTTTTTTTTCATTGTAAGCACCATAAAGGACGTTCTTCAGAAATTCAGTAAAAAATATATATATTTTTGATTGTATTACTTGTCATTTCCTTTAAATTAATAGTTCATTCAGAAAGCGTACCCCTATATACATTTCTGGAGAGCGCCAAATACATCCCATGAGCTACTCTTTCTTTTTTTTTTTTTTTTTTTTTTTTTTGCAGTTTTTGTTTTTGCAAATCGACCAGAGGCTGTGGTGTATGCTTTTTGAGATTTCAAATTTCTCTCGCGAGTACCATTCGCTCCTGCTTTTCTTGTGTAAATCCATCAGAGGCTGCTATTGACTGACTGACTGACAGACAGATAGACTGATCCACCCTCCTCCTTCCCTAAGCTCAACCAATAGTTTTCAAAAGCAATCGAGAGAAAAAAAAAGCCCTCGCCTGATTTTTACCACGTTTTCAGATTTCACAACATTCCCATCCTGTTATTTTTACTTGTAAATTTTTTGGCTTCTGTTTTTGTCTTACCTGCTTTCTGGAACCGTTCTTTACTGGACTCAAACCTTGTCGTCGTGCTCAACTCCTCTCTGCGTCTCAAGTCTGCCGACATTCATGGCGAGTTACTGGACTAACTGGTAACAGCGGAAAAGCTGTCCATACAGAGGTAAGGGGTCAGCTGGTATAGCGAAAAGAAATGGCATCATACCGCCCTGTAGCGTTTGCTTTAAAGACGAAATGCAGCCATACGTACTTTTGGCTACATAATTTGTGATCTCCAGAAAAGTATATAGGGTTACGTTTTCAGAATGAGCCTATGTTGATCATTTCGGTCACACTTTACAATAAAGTTTCATTAGTTAATGTATTTACTAACATGAACATTATGAATCATAGCATTTATTATTCATAGTTCAACATTTTGCATCATTAAAATCCAAACACATGCATGTTAACATTAGTTAATGCACTGCAATCTAACATGAGGCCCACATGGAATCTGCACACACAGAATTCTGCAGATTTTTCACAGATTTCCGCAAATTTTTAGCCCATCATTATTTCTGTTTATTTACTTACAGTTAACTATTTACTGTTAATTTAATTGGATTTGCATTTTAAACATTAAATAAAAGTTAAAAAATATTATTTTTTATTTCACATTTTAAGGTTTTAGTTATGATACTCCTAAAATAATTCTGCAGAAATCCGCAGATTTTTACCAAAATTCTCTGCAGAAATAGCAAAAAAACGTCTGCAGATTTCGTCTGGCCCTGAACATGACAACAATCATTAACTAACATTAACAAATCCTGTAATTAAATGTATTGTTCATTGTTTG
>CAIGQZ010032409.1:4662944-4679803 GCA_903798205.1 Danio tinwini
CAGCAAAAATCTTTTTATTTTTAAAGGTATTGCTTGTCAATACCAACCCAGGCTCATTCTGAAAATGTATCTCTATATACATTTCTGGAGAGCGCCAAATACGTCCCAGGAGCTACATTTTTTTTTTTGCAGTTTTTGTTTCCATGAATCCACCAGAGGCCACTGTGTATACGCTGATGACCGACTGACTGACTGACAGACCGATTGACTGATCCACCCTCCTCCTTCCCTAAACCCAAACAATAGTGTTTTTTGAAAGCGCCCATTGACCCACCCACTTACCCACTTCCTTGAACCCAACCGACAGTGTTTTCAAAAGCAATCAAGAAAAAAAAAAACTTTGCCTGATTTTTACCACGTTTTCAGATTTTACCACGTTCTTACTATATTATTTATACTTGTTTATTTTATTTTTGGGCTTTTGTTTTTGTCTTACCTGCTTTCTGGAACTGTTCTTCGCCAGCCTCGAACCCCATGGTCAACTCCTGTCTGCATCTCAAGTCTGCCAACATTCATGGCGAGCTACTGGCCAATCTGGTAACAGCAGGAAAGCCGTCCATACAGAGGTAAGCAGTCAGCTGGTAGTGTGAAAAGGAATGGAGTTATACAGCCCTGTAGCGTTCGTTTTAAAGACAAAATGCAGCCATACGTACTTTTGGCTACATAATTTGTGATCTCCAGAAAAGTATATAGGGTTACGTTTTCAGAATGAGCCTAATTCGGTCACACTTTACAATAAGGTTTCATTAGTGAATGTATTTACTAACATGAACATTACGAATGATAGCATTTATTTATCATAGTTCAACATTTTGCATCATTAAAATCCAAACTCATGCATGTTAACATTAGTTAATGCACTGTGAACTAACATGACCTATCAATTAACAACTATTTTCAATAACTAACATTAACAAATCCTGTAATAAATGTATTGTTCATTGTTTGTTCTTGTTAGTAAATGCATGAACTCATATTAACTAAAACAATCTTATTGAAAAGTGTTACCATAATTTATTTTAAATTAATTGTTTAATTTACTAGCAATTACTTATTTTTTTATTAGTGAATGTATTTACTAACATGAACTAAGTACAAACTATAGCATTATTAATCACAGTTCAACATTTACTAATGCATCATTAACATCCAAACCCATGTTAACATTAGTTAATGCACTGTGAATTAACATGAACTAACAATAAACACCTAGCTAATGTTAACTAACATGAACAAATACTGTAATTGAATGTATTGTTCGTTGTTTGTTTATGTTACTAAATGCATTAACTCAACTACAGGGAGTGCAGATTTATTAGGCAAGTTGTATTTTTGAGGATTAATTTTATTATTGAACAACAACCATGTTCTCAATGAATCCAAAAAACCCATTAATATCAAAGCCAAATATTTTTGGAAGTAGTTTTTAGTTTGTTTTTAGTTTGAGCTATTTTAGGAGGATATCTGTGTGTGTGCAGGTGACTATTACTGTGCATAATTATTAGGCAACTTAACAAAAAAACAAATATATACCCATTTCAATGATTTATTTTCACCAGTGAAACCAATATAACATCTCAACATTCACAAATATACATTTCTGACATTCAAAAACAAAACAAAAACAAATCAGTGACCAATATAGCCACCTTTCTTTACAAGGACACTCAAAAGCCTGCCATCCATGAATTCTGTCAGTGTTTTGATCTGTTCACCGTCAACATTGCGTGCAGCAGCAACCACAGCCTCCCAGACACTGTTCAGAGAGGTGTACTGTTTTCCCTCCTTGTAAAACTCACATTTGATGATGGACCACAGGTTCTCTATGGGGTTCAGATCAGGTGAACAAGGAGGCCATGTCATTAGTTTCTTCTTTTAGACCCTTTCTTGCCAGCCACGCTGTGGAGTACTTGGACGCGTGTGATGGAGCATTGTCCTGCATGAAAATCATGTTTTTCTTGAAGGATGCAGACTTCTTCCTGTACCACTGCTTGAAGAAGGTGTCTTCCAGAAACTGGCAGTAGGACTGGGAGTTGAGCTTGACTCCATCCTCAACCTGTAAAGGCCCCACAAGCTCATCTTTGATGATACCAGCCCAAACCAGTACTCCACCCACACCTTGCTGGCATCTGAGTCGGACTGGAGCTCTCTGCCCTTTACCGATCCAGCCACGGGCCCATCCATCTGGTTGATCAAGGCTCACTCTCATTTTATCAGTCCATAAAACCTTAGAAAAATCAGTCTTGAGATATTTCTTGGCCCAGTCTTGACGTTTCAGCTTGTGTCTTGTTCAGTGGTGGTCGTTTTTCAGCCTTTCTTACCTTAACCATGTCTCTGAGTATTGCACCCCTTGTGCTTTTGGGCACTCCAGTGATGTTGCAGCTCTGAAATATGGCAAAACTGGTAGGAAGTGGCATCTTCGTAGCTGCACGCTTTGACTATTTTGAGTGAAACGCTTGATTGTTCAATGATCACGCTTCAGAAGCTTGGCAATTTTAAGAGTGCTGCATCCCTCTGCAAGATATCTCCTTATTTTTTTACTTTTCTGAGCCTGTCAAGTCCTTCTTTTGACTCATTTTGCCAAAGGAAAGGAAGTTGCCTAATAATTATGCACACTTGATATATGGTGTTGATGTCATTAGACCACACCCCTTCTCATTACAGACATGCACATCACCTAATATGCTTAATTGATAGTAGGCTTTCGAGCCTATACAGCTTGGAGTAAGACAACATGCATAAAGAGGATGATGTGGTCAAAATAGTCATTTGCCTAATAATTCTGCACTCCCTGTAATACAACCTTATTGAAAAGTGTTAACCTAATTTCTTTTAAAATAATTGTTTATTTTACTAGCAATTGCTGATTTTTCTCCCTCTTTTTTTTCAGTGTAAGCACCATAAAGGACGCTCTTCAGGAATCCAGCAGTGATCAGCGTGTTTTTCAGGAGCTTCAGGCTGGTGAAGATCAGCCGGTAAATGACTCAGCAGTGGCCGATCGGCTGAAAACAGCAATATAAAACACACACCTCTCACATCACACGCACACGCACGCACACGCACACACACACACACACACACACACACACACAATTAACTGCATTTTAATGAACACAGAAGCAATCTTCCAGGAATTGGAAATAAAAGCAAACATACAGTCAAACCAGAAAGAAATTACAACGCGTCTCCCATATAGCATGAATTTACAGAGCATTTTTTGAGACGTAAATTGCAAATATGAACAGCTCAATTAAAACGCTCCTCGTTGTGATTTCCCTGTGTTTCCGTGGAGGACCCTGTTGAATTGCATCCATTAGGAAATATGAGAGAGAGAGAGTTTAACATATACAGACATGGAAATGACACGCAGCTCTTTACAAATCAAGCCGCCATGGGCACCAAATGCACAAACTTCCCAATGTTAATTGTACCACGGCTTCCCACGCATAGACCATCCAACTACATAATTATGCCATCAAGAAGAAAAAAAATCCAGGGCATTAATGGAATGTCTTATTCGCAAGGAAGAATAATGAAATATCACAAACAATGGAAACTGTATTTAAGAAATGCAGCAAATGGTTTTGGAAACAGATGCTAATGGTCATCCTTCACAAGCGTAATTACCGGGTTGCATCGTTTTAAGGCTGGAAACGCGGGCGCCAGGTATTTATTGTGCTTTAAAAGCTTTCGTCTGGTTTAATGCGAAAGGCTTTGAAATGTAAAAAACTTTAACCAAACCGTATCCCTCAGATCCCTTTCTAAAGATATAACATTTAGCAGGTAAATGTTGTGAAGTTTTGAAATGTCAGACTACTTTCCATTTTGGAAGTGAAAACAATTTCCACTAAACAGGTTTTTAAATCTGTTAATGCCATTCAGAGGGAATGTATAATATAGGTGCCTTTTTTATTATTCTGCCTTTTAAAATGACTGTATTGAGGAAATATTATTATTAGCGACGCAGGTGGACGTAAAGTGAACTATTATTAAGTATATCTGAGACTATAGATGATGTAGATCTGACTTTGGAACTATGTGACTGACTGTGTTTGTATGAATGACTAATTTTCATTTGCATGACAGATTGACATAACAGTACAGGATCATTTGAGACATAATAATAATAATAATAATAATAATAATAATAATAATAATATTAATTTATCAGTTCTAATATTATAGTGTGTGTGTGTATATATATATATATATATATATATATAATGATTTTAATATTAATAGTACTATTTATTATTTGTATTATTATATATTATAATTATAATGTTATGAATAAATTATTATAATATTTATTATAATTATTTACAATAATAATAATAATAATACATAAAAATGCCCAGAGACCTTCATGTGAAATCATTCTAAACTTTCATAGGCAGGTCTCATTTCTAGATTTTATTACAAGCTTTTAAAACAACAACAAAAGCATTACTTCATGAAAATTATTATAGCTTCTTAAAATTGTTATATTGTTTAAAAATAAACTCTAAATAATTAATTCTGACTTCAACTTCATGTATGTGTGTGTGTTGAACATTGCAAACAGTCCAAACAAATTAAAGATTTAGTTTGGTCAGTGCTTTTCATAACACATACCATTTCAAAGTGGCTTTACAGGAAAAAAAAAGACTGTGTGAAAATCATCATAATTCGAGCTCTATTCTCAGCTCCTTGAGAGAGCAAAAATATGACAAATTTCCTCCCATTTGAGGGGGTTAATCGTTCTGTACAGATATTAGATTAGATTTTATTGGCTGGCTCCCGAAAAACCCATTAGCATTCATAGATGTGCATGTTCACACATGATAATGACGCCGCATTCCCAAACAAAATTAAAGAAAAACAGAAATAAATGGTAAAAAAAAAAATCTGTTAATAAACAGTTTCCATATTTTAAGTGTTTTTCATTTATTTATGGTTGTGAAGTGCATTATGGGATGTTGATCTCAACATTTGATGTTGAAAATTCGACTGTACAGTTTAACAAAGTGACTTTTAGTGACGTTTTAATAGTTTGAAATAATATAATGAATAAGTTATAGAGAAATGCATCTGTAAAAGAACAAATGGTACTGCAGGTTTTGTTAGGGAACTTGTAGCATAATATACAGTACAACACCAACCCAGACATTACATCACTTTAAACTATTAAAAACATTGATAAAAGTCACCTTTTCAAACTTTGCAAAGTTAAAAGCTGTTGCAAGAAGATCAAGGTTCCATAACGTAATTCAAAAGCATAAATGAGAAAAATAAAAACATGAATAACAAAATATGTGTTGTGTTTACAGTGTGGTGTTATCTGTTTGGATGGCTGTGCTGGTGCTGTTGCATTGAATGCATTTTTTTTTTTCATCTTTTATAGAGGAACTTTACAATACCCATGTTTGAAAAAGAAATACCATGTTTGATATATTGTGCATTGTACAGGTCTCTCTTAAACGCATCCCTCAATACACCATTTCAATGCATGTGCATATATATATATATATATATATATACACACACACACACACACACACACACACAGTTGAAGTCGGAAATTATCAACCCCCCTGAATTTTTAGCCCCCTGTTTATTTTTTTCCTCAATGTCTGTTTAATGGAGAGATTTTTTTTCAACACATTTCTAAACATAATAGTTTTAATAACTCATCTCTATTAACTGATTTCTTTTATTTTTGTCATGATGACAGTAAATAATATTTGACTACATATTTTTCAAAACACTTCTATACAGCTTAAAGTGACATTTAAAGGCTTAACTAGGTTAATTAGGTTACTAAGCAGGTTAGGGTAATTAGGCAAGTTATTGTATAATGATGGTATGTTCTGTAGACTATCTGAAAACAAAATAGCTTAAAGGGGCTGATAATTTTGACTTTTTAAAAACGTAAAAAATTAAAAACTGCTTTTATTCTAGCCGAATTAAAACAAATAAGACTTTCTCCAGAAGAAAAAATATTATCATTATTATTTATATAAATATAAATATATATATAAATATATACATACACACACACACACACACTACCAGACAAATGTTTTGTCGTCGATCCCAGTTGTAAGAGCCAAAAATAATAACTTGACTTCTAGTTGATCATTTGGAAAAGCTGCAAAATGTTTATTTTTCCAATGAATCATCTATTGAACTGCATCCCAATCATCACAAATACTGCAGAAGACCTACAGTATTGAAACCAGCATGGACCCATGATTCTCATGGAAATCAGTCAAGTTTGGTAAAGGAAAAATCATGGTTTGGGGTTACATTCAGTATGGGGGTGTGCGAGTGGTCTGCAGAGTGTATGGCAACATCAACAGCCTGAGGTATCAAGACATTTGTGCTGCCCATTACATTACAAACCACAGGAGAGGGCAAATTCTTCAGCAGGATAGCGCTCCTCATACTTCAGCCTCCACATCAAAGTTCCTGAAAGCGAAGAAGGTCAAGGTGCTCCAGGATTGGCTAGCCCAATCACCAGACATGAACATTATTGATGTCTGGGGTAAGATAAAGGCATTGAAGATGAATCTAAAGAATCTTGATGAACTCTGGGAGTCCTGCAAGAACGCTTTCTTTGGCATTCCAGATGACTTTGCAGAGATGCAGAGATGTATGGATGCAGTCCTCCAAGCTCTTGATGGAGTCAGACACAATATTCATTCCGTTTCCACTGCAGCATGACTTCATATTCTATACTGGACATTATTTCTGTTAAGTAACAGGACTTTTGTTTAAGCAAAGTCAGATCTTACTGTCCTAATTAAATAATAAAAAAAATCAAGGCATGATCATATTTTATTTTGGTAAAATAAGCGTAATCTAGAGGCCTTTCATATAAGCCACTACTGATACCAAATGATCAACTAGAAGTCAAATTATTATTTGTTGTTCCTAAAACTTGGAAAAGCGAGAAGACTTTTGTCAGGTTGTGTACACACATACAAGAATCTGTCATACACTTCAAACATTTAAACAAAAACTGCAATGCATTCAAAAGAAAAATTAAAACACGTCATTTCGAAAGCATTTGAATGATCTTTTATTGTCCTTCGTCCCTATGCATACATGAAAATACATTTACGTTGAATGTAATTATGGCAATATTGTACATACACACACGCACACACACACACATATGTGGTGCGTTTCAAAATGTTATACTAATAACAAATGTACATTAAGTACACAAATGTGCAAGTGTATCTAATGTACAAATATGATATATGAAATGTACCTCCATTTCATAAAGAACTTTCATATAGAAAAATGCACACTTACACACTTCATAATAAGTGCACACACACACACGCATCCACATGCACACTACAGTTCACAAAGAGGGGAAAGCGATCGAGTTTGATTGGAAAATGAAAGAGAATTTGCATGTGGAGACCTTGGAGAAGACCTATACAGTCCACAATATGCAGTGTTCAGTGTACGACAGACAGTCTTTCTGAGGTAGACTGCTCCAGTTTAACAAGCCTGTTTTTTTTTTGTTTTTTTTTGTCCTTTTCATTTGTTTGTTTGTTTTTTAATACGTTTTTTTCTCGTTTTATACAAATGTGTGACATTCAAAAAAGACAGAACAGAGGTACTACATGTCAATATGTAGCAATGAGGTAGAAATGGTCATAAAGGATAATGGCAGAAAACAAACACTGGTGACAGTCACAGAGAGATGAAAGAACCATCTAGAAGCAAATGAACACGCAAACTGAGGAAGATTTATATCTACACTGGTGATGTGCTTTTCTCTTTTTTAGTTGTTGTTGTACTTTTAGGACGTTTCCTGCTCTCTGCTTTGCAATCGATTAAAGGAATGTTCCGGTTCAATGCAAGTTAAGCTCTATCGACAGCGTTTGTGGCATAATATTGATTAGCGCTGAATATAATTTGGACTAATCCCGATCAAAAAAATCAAGAGTTACAGTAACACTTGCATTGGAATTAAACAGGTCAAGAGTTACGGAGGGTTTAATGCAGGTTTTGTTAAAGCACAAAGCTGTAAATGTGTTTAAATTGACCTTTCTGATGTGATTTACACAATTCCTTCATTACATTCAGATCTAAACATTACTGTACATCATGGCAAAGTTACTATACCAATTAATCTTTCTTTGAGTCGTACTTCTAACCACCCCCAACGTTTATTAATAGTATATCCTGTATTTATAAATTGTTTAACACTCTGGTCTGAAATAACAAATGTTATATACTTTGTGAAGTTTAACAAACTATTTATAAGTGAAGCACATGATATGATTGATCATGGCTGGTCTCTCATCAGTTATTATTAGTTAGCCAATCGGATTATTCCAAACTCACTATAAATAGCTTGTCTAGCATTTTTCCCTTATCTTAATTTTTTTTTTTGTGGAAATTTCCCCCGTACACCCAATCTCCCTCTTTACCAGGGGTAGCTCTCGATAACTACCTGATCTCGTACCCCCTTACATGCTCATTGACCAGATGGGAGCCCTGGGCTTAATTATCTCCAAGCTCAGGGTTCTCACCTGGGACAGCATGTCAAACCTGCTATTATTATCAAGCAATGTCTAAGTGTAAACTCTTGAAAGTTAAATGGCATATTGTATTTTAGGTAATATTATGATAATAATATTTGCTATTTATGCAGTAGTTATTTAAAGATGCACTGATACAAAATGTTCTCAGTAGATACATATTATATAGAGTGACATGCAAGTAATAATATTTTTGGTGGTTCTGCTTTTAAAAAAATAATGCTGCTTAAATACACAATATTGTAATTGCAAAATACAAATACATTTTTACTGTCTCTTGTTGCAGAATCTGCTTGTTAAGTGTGATGTCACTGAAAGCAGCTCATGGGTCCAATTGCTCTATCAAACTGTACAAAGAGGCACAAGAGATGGTAATAATAAACTGTAATAATAATAATAATAATAATTATCTCTCTCTCTCTCTCTCTCTCTCTCTCTCTATATATATATATATATATATATATATATATATATATATATATATACACACAGTTGAAGTCAGAATAATTAGTCCCCCTTAATTATCCCCCCCCTGTTTATTTTCCCCCCCAATTTCTGTTTAACGGAGAGAATATTTTTTTCAACACATTTCTAAATATAATAGTTTTAATAACTCATTTCTAATAACTGATTTATTTTTTATTTGCCATTATGACAGTAAATAATAATTTACTAGATATTTTACTGTTTACACTTCTAAACAGCTTAAAGTGACATTTAAAGGCTTAACTAGGTTAATTAGGCAGGTTAGGGTAATTAGGCAAGTTATTGTATAACAATATTTAGTTCTGTAGACTAGCACAAAATAAATTAGCTTAAATGGGCTAATAATTTTTACCTTAAAATGGTACTTAAAAAAAAAATGAAAAAACGCTTTTGTTCTAATAAAACAAAATAAGCCGAAATAAAACAAATAAGACTTTTTTAGAAAGGAAACATTATCAGAAACACTGTTAATTTCCTTGCTTTGTTAAACATAATTTGAGAAATATAAAAAAAAATAATAATAATTCTAAGGGGGACTAATAATTCTGACTTCAACTATACACACACCTATATACATACATATATATATATATATACAGTAACATGCCATTTCAGGACCTCACAATTCACAAATTAAGCACTGCTAAAGACCAAATTTGAAATTAGAAGCATGGCTTTTACAGATGTTTTAGGGATATCTCCTCAGCTACAGTAAACATTTAAAAAATAACCCTATTTATAGTATTTATTGTAAAGAACTCATTTAGAAAGTATTGCAAATGTGTGTTTTTTTTTACCGATTTTGCCAGCCTGTTCAAAATTTGAAGCTTATGTTGTGTAATTAATGTTGTATGCTTATGTCTACTTTAGTAAAATAGAAAACATTTATAATAATCAAATAGTGGAAAATTAGATAATATTAATTAGCAAATTAATAATAACAATAATAGCAAAAAAAGAAAAAAATAAATATGTAATTATATGACTAAAAAGTGGTCATGAATGAATATTTTCTCAATTCAAATGAGTAGCGGCTTGGACATGGAAACAGTACTCTATACGTCACGAGTTAAAAAGTGCATAACTAGTCTCATAAACAGTAAAAGTATTAATGAAGTTCACTAAATTCATTAGTTAAATTTTTTAATTGTAATTTACTGTAACATTTAACATATGTTAAATCAGTTTTCCCATTTATTTCCTATGCAATCGTCAAATACTATTGACCAGTTATCCCTTCGGAAACATTTCCATGATTTGTTGTGCATGTGTGTGTTCAAGCCTTGTCAGTTTGAAGCATTCCCGATGAAGTGTAACAATAATTTAATTGAAATTTTTTGGAAGGACAGAAATCTGTAACCATGGTTTGTGTTTCATTTTTATATTTATATATAAAAGTACATGAATAAGGTGAGAATTAGTCAAAGTCAAAATAATTTGTCCTAGCTGACTCTATGCTACAAACGCTGTCAAGAACATTCCTTTAACCAATTATAAGAGCTTTCAAAAATCAAATGTAATTTTTGTTGAAGGGCAAACAGGCATTATAGTAAAGCACCAGCCCCAAAAACACCACCAACAATTTCTCTCTTCAGGATCAATGTGGGTTTGTTTATCAGTGCTTTTTGGCTTCGAAATCCAGAATATGATCAGTCAAAATAAAAAACTTCAGATTTAATCTATGTAATGTACCAAACAAATGTCCCTAAATAAGCAAATGTGTGGATGAACTCAGACATTTTGAGTTATGGATCAGTTTTCGTTTAGTTTGCTTTGGTTTTGAGGGAGGACAAGTAAGCGTGATAGGCTTTAAAAATAAAAGTGCATTTGACAAATTGCACAACAGTAACTTTTCATCAAAACAACACAAAGAAGGCTGAATGAAAATACCACTTAAGAAGAAAGAAAAGTAAAGTAGGTCTTTAGTTTAGACGACAAAGGCTAGAAATCTTAGTCCTTTGGGTGTACATATCACTTTACGAACATTGTGAAGTAAGTGGTGTCTCACAGCTACTGAAAAGACTATCTGGATGTCTGTCAAATAAAGCAAACAGGTATTTCTTTAAGGATATGTCATATATATATATACGCACGCACGCACGCACACAGATGTATTGGAGGTGTGGTGACGCCAAACGCAATTAAGCACCTCAAAAATGGTGTCAAATTACACTGCAGTGGACTAAAAAAAGGTGAAAACAGAGTGTGCATCTTCTCCAATATTTGGGACACAAGTCAGAAAAATGACTGACATAGGGAACAAATAGGAATTCTAGTGCTAGACATAAAAAAGCTGACTGAAATGAGCTGAGACAGTAAACATATCAAGAAATGAACCAAAAGTACATTCAAACACAAGGTTTCCTCTTACAGTTACCAACATCCTGTGCTACCTTAAGCCAGAAACATAATGCATGCAAGTATACTAATGCATAATAATAATCAAAACACTGTGTGTAGTGATAGTAGCCTCCAATCCACAAGAGGGGGATACAGTTTCCTTCAACTGTGTACAAACAAAAATGTAGACTTGCTAAACAAGAATCTATTATTTCATGTCGTCATTATAGTAGTTTACAAACATAATGATGCTTACTTAAGTGTCTCTGTATACTTTGCATCTCGGAACGGAACACTTGAAATCTTCCAACTTGCATTGTTAGGAGCACTTGTGTACTTTTGCAGGTTATGTTTCTGGCTTTAGGCAAAATGGCCCCAATAAGTGTCCCAAAGAGACCCCATCAATGATGTGTGCTTTTTACATGAAGGGGGTGTTTAGTCATCTGGGCTCTCTTAGCAGAAGAATTGCACAGGTAGCATGAGACAAACGTTTGTTGTTTCAATTTTTTGGAGAAAAAAAAAGGCAGCTTGTTCTTTTCGGAGGCTTCAGAGCGGAGCAAACCCAAAGAGGTTAAAAGACACAAAACTCTCATCTTTCTGTTCTAGTTGCAGAGAAAATAGTGCTAAACTGAGGTAGAACAGAATGCAGGGTACACATGATCCTTCAGGTATCTTTACACCAACACGATACAGCAGCAGGACAGAGTCCAAAAAAAAAACAACAACAAAACAAACTAGAATATATGTGAAAATGTTTCCACTTCAAGAATCTGGTAGCCTCTTTGTAATGTTTTGGTTCACCCCAACTCTATTCGACCACAAATACTGGCATCTACTGCATATTCTGATGTGGACATGGTTTCTGACCAACCTTAATCTACACCTTAATGCCTGTCTTAATAGAGCGTTCGTTGTAGAGTCTGAACTGTGCTATGCAGGGAGGAACACGTGCTGTAGTCAATACTGGTGCACAATTCTGCTTTCGAAACTTAAAGCAATATCTACATTGGAATTTAAATGTAATTAGAAAGAGCAATAAGAAAAAAAAAAACAGAAACTCCTCAAATTCTACTCCCAAACTTCCCAGAAATGGTTACATTCATAGTCATATCTTTTAAATTTTTTAACTGGTCGAGGTAAACCTAAAGTTTTAGAAGAAGCAAATTAGAAGCCAAACTCAGTTTTGTCAGCAGTACGTAGTGCTATAACATAATTTTTTTTTCTTTTTTTGAGGTACTGTACAAATCACAATCACTTTCCTGAGATTTTGAAGAAAATCAAACACAAATTAATTTCATAAATTAGGATCCAGATTCAAAGTACAACAAGGACCTTCTCCTGCCCTTTCATAGGTCAGACTTGATTGAGGAATAATGTTGTTCTTTCAAAAGAAGTGTCAAAAACAAGGAAAAGAACAAAAAGCAGAACATATCTGTTTTAGTTTCATCATGTTAAAGCTCTCTATATTAGCACATGCCACCAATGTAGATGGTGAGGCAAACAAATCCAAATAGAAATCAATAAAGCACCACTTCAGGCACTTCATAGCAACAAAATCTCAAAAACAGCAGAATGATATTTACACACAAAGAAGTTTGTCCTCACTTACAGAGTTCCTCGGTAAGCGGAGCTCTGCGTCTGCAGTACTGAGCCCAGAAAACAGTGTTTCTCTGTCTGGATTATGTGCAAAGGGCCAGACCTTGACTTAAGTACAGCCATGCATCATTCAACTCTATCTGACCGTCCTTCAGGTTCTTCTTTTGGGGTCATCTACATTTGTAATAACCACACTTTATAACTGCATGTGTCACCCAAAGAATTCTGAATTGTATCCCCTCTTAGAGTAGGGGAGGTCACCCCACTGATTTAGTTACCCCCCTTGCTCTTTACTGGCTACAGCCAAACATCTTATTCCATTCAGTGTATGTATCAAGTTCTTTCTGTGATATGCTGGGCTGGATTTTGCAAAACACATTCTCAAAGTCTTGGTACGATACCGGTCTCATCTGACCTGGTATCATTCCGGAAAGGTCTGCACCGGGCATGCCATGAAGAGGACCGACCATGGCTTCCTGGCAAAGTCGGACCACATCCAGCCCAGAGAAGCCATCTGTCCGCTGAACAAGCAGCGTAACCTCTTTGTCGCTGAGGCAGTAGTTGTGCTGTGAAAGCAGCTGGCTGATTATCTGGTGTCGAGCGGTGGCATCGGGTAAGGGGACGAGTAACCGCTTTACAAAGTACCTTCGTAGAGACTCATCGATCTCTTCAGGTTTGCTGGTGGAACATACGACTAGAACATGTTCCTCTGGTGAGCTCAGGACTCCATCAAGTTGGAGGAGAAGTTCACTCTTGATCCGGTTCACTGGGCTTTCTTCACTCAACTGGGATGACAACAGCAGATCTACATCGCTGATGAAAACCACAGAAGGCTGCCGGCAACGAGCGATAAGAAATGAGGCCTGGACAATCTTCTCACCCTCTCCCAGCCATTTTGTGACCAGTGCAGAGCCACTAAGCAGGAGAAATGCGGCACCAAGCTGACTGGCCATACACCGGCCGAGCAGAGTCCGACCCGTGCCCTGAGGTCCAAAGAGAAGGATGCTGCGAGGTAATGTAGCCAAGCCACTAAACATGTCTGGCCTCAGAATAGGCCACAGGACCTCATCTTTGATGGTGGCTTTTGCCATCTCCAGTCCAGCAATGTCACTCCAGTCCACAGGGGGTGTCTGCTGCAGAATCTCAGTGGTGACCATCTCTACCAAATTAGCATCACTGTTTTTTAACTGCTCCTCTGCAGGGTGGCTGGATGAAGTTGCCGTGCCGATGGAATGAGGGAGATGCTGTCTGCTGTCGTCACTATGGTCACTCATAACTGGAGAACCAAACTTCCCAAATGACTCTCCTGACCGCATGGACCCCAGGGAACCTTTGGAGGATCCATAAGAAGGAGGGGTTAGTGCCCTGCCAGACTGGCCGCCGAACTTCCTCTGCTGATCTGTGGGCATTGACTGCTTTGTGGGCTTAAATGCCAAAGATGATGTGTCTGCGTTCCTGTCAAATCCATTCCCTCTGGTTGAGTCAACAAGACTGTTGTCTGGCATTCTGTACATGGGGCTTTGAGCAGATCGCTGCTGGCTGTAGTTGAAATTTCCATAACCGGAGTCCATATCTCCCTGGCCCGTCATGTAAAATGCTTTTCTTTTCAGTGTGTTGGCTGAGCTGCCATTCAAAGGTGTTGGTGCAATTGGTGCATGGTTGTGGGATTGGTAGGAGTAACCGGGAATTGTGGAAGGAGGTAGGGGAGTGGGGGCAGCAATGCCTGAGGGCAAGTAAGCTGAAGGAGGGGGTGCTCCTCCTGGGCTGTAGCCTGGGGCAACGGGGGTCTGTGGGGGATACCCTGCTGGAGGGTAATTGTAACTTGAGAGATTGGGGGAACTTGTGTTGTAGCTGGGCACCAGGGTTGGAGGTGGTGGGGGTGGAGGCTGAAGGAGCCCAGCGCTGTGCAAAGGTGAGGGATGTGGGGACGGGAGAGCTGGTGTGCTTTGCCCGCCGCTGTAAGTGGAATGCAAGTACGAGCCATTGTAACTGCTAACAAATTCCTGAGAAGGGATCCCCGAGTGCAGCGCAGATGCATGATTCCCGCAGTTACTGCTGGAGTAACTAGGCTCACTCAAGCTACTCGCCACCCCAGTGGAGCTGCCAACGCTTGCCGTCACATCTGGAGGTGGCAGGGCGGGCGTCATGCCAGTCTTACTTGCAGAAATCACATCTGCAGCACAGCTCATTGGATAGATCCCCTCTTGCCATGCATCACTCTCTGACTTGCGTCCATTCAAGAGTCCTGGGGCACTTTCTGAGTATGAACAGAGAAGCGCCCGCTCACTGGGACCCTCCAAGATACCGGAATACTTCTCTGCGTACTTCTTCAGAAGGTTGGAGGCCGTCAGTGCCGATATGTCATCATTGGCCCAGGCGTACTGGTAGGTCCGCTGCAGGTGTCCACGGTACGCCTCCGCTTTGTGTGCTGGGGAACGTGTGGTGGATGAGATGTCAAAATGTTGTTCAGCCCACTGCGCATGCTCTGGGGTCCACTGCATCTTTAAGCCTAGCAGACAAACAACAAACAAACAAGAATCAGAAATTTTGTAGAATGTAGGACTTTTGAATTAGTAGAAAGTAGGACTCATGAATACAAACTGATGGATCAGATATGTAAAATGTATGCCAGTTCATGGAATTTTGAGATTTTTTTGTGGCACGTAGGAAAAGACTCAGTAACCAAAACTAGTTATTAAAAACACAAGTGTATTCATGAAATACATGGTTTTCTTTTTACACATCAGAATTAATGACTGCTGTTGAAATGAAAGGATATATACGGATGCAAATGGACACAACATCAGTAAAATATTATTTCTATTCCCCACACATTCATCTCTTCAAGAGTGCTGGCTTCATATCGCAGGCACTGCTGACAGTTGGTATCGCAGGAACAGTGCAGATTTGGGCCTCCAACACCTGGTTAGCACAGTATAATGCACCCTGCACACAGCCGAGTGACACAGACATCGCAGGTCACTCTATAATCCAACTCTCATCTAAAGCAGTCCCAGACAGTTTCAAATCTGCTTGGAGGAGTGCAGCAAAGCAATCTCCCAGGCAGCGCTCTACTGCTTTCATCACACAAACTCACAGCACGGCATGAATTACAACAGCTTTCTGTCTGCCGCCCGCCTCCCAGAGCACAGGGAACTGGAAAGGGGGAAAAAAACATGCCTGACTCCCTCTCGTTCGCTCTAATGCTCCCTTTTCTCTCTCTTTCCTTTTACTCTGACGCTCTGGGTTCTGCCTCTCTCTTTCTCGCTGTCTTTTCTCTCCACAGCCTCTGTCTTTTATTGGCTCCAGGGCTCAAAAGCCACCATCAAGTTTAATCCCAAACTCCATCTGCAAACACAAGCAGTTACATACGCTGTCATCTTAGACACAGCATGGGATTATCAAAGAGACATTTACTCAAGAGCCGACGGGATGACGGGGCGGTCGCGCGCACACTCAGATAGACTTCTGATGGCTGCAGTGTCCAGCAGGCGTGTTATTGTGCACACACACCTCCCGCTTATCTGAGCTTACTGGGCCTAAGCACTCACAAACACTATTCATAGCACAAAGAAAGAAGATGTCACAGAAAACGACACTGTTTAGGAGCTCTCAGACCATGTACCTTGATCTTTGAAGCCTGCCAAATTGGCACCATGTTGACCGGATAAATTCTGACAATTAAATTGCAAATAAAAAAGCTAAACAAAAATTGAGGATAATTGAACAATTCAATCATTAATTTCCTTTGACTTAGGCCCTTATTTATCAAGGGTTGCCACAGCAGAGTGAACCACCAACAATTCCAGCTGGGACTGGGTGATAATATAGAAAAAAAAATTATACTTTGATATTCTAACATTTTTCCAATATTCGATATGCAATATAAAT
>CAIGQZ010032409.1:4723420-4750923 GCA_903798205.1 Danio tinwini
AACAATAATTTTACAATACACTGTTTAGCCCTAACACACAAACAAACAAACAAACACACACACACACAAACAATAATTTTACAATACACTGTTTAGCCCTAACACACACACACACACACACACACACACACACACACACACACACACAAACAATAATTTTACAATACACTGTTTAGCCCTAACACATAAACAAACAAACAAACAAACACACACACAAACAAAAATTTTACAATACACTGTTTAGCCCTAACACACAAACAAACAAACACACACACACACACACAAACAATAATTTTACAATACACTGTTTAGCCCTAACACAACGCCAAGCTAAAATAAAGTAAAAGAAGGCCAGGCTCCTGGAGAAAAACTGCATTGACAATTAGTTCTCACAGATGCTTTCTTGCCAAAGATTACAAAGCTTGAGACAATAAATGTAAATGCTCATAACACACACACACACACACACACACACACACACACTTTAACACCTCTTTAAGTGGTGAAAAACAAACGCTGGCACCTGAACAATGCTTTACTGGCTGGAGGAGGAGGACTTGAGTGATAAACTGGTAAGTCTACTTTTTAATTGCTTATATCAACGTTTCTGTCTGCAACAAATGCTGGGGTTGATGGGTAACTGAAATCGAGATGTGCTTTGATGGTTTTAAGACCCCATTTACACTAATACATTTTAGTTTTAAAACGCATACATTTTGCTACAGTTACACCTTCTGAAAATAAAAAGATTTATTCCAATACTTCTTTATTTTACTTTAAAGCCAAGAAAGGTACACTATTTCCCTTTTGTATTGTATTATAAAAAAATTAACACTGAAATCTCACAGCTGCTGGTAGCCCATGTACAAACTGGGCAACACATACATTCCTACATTTAAAAAATAAACATGCATGTGAAGTTAATAAACATAAATGGACCATTTTAAATAAACATTTTTGTACTTCAGTAAATATAAATAAACTTTAATTAAATTAGTTTAAGTTCTTAAATAAACATGACACTGTCTTTGTTATTTTTATGTGTCTTTCGGAACCAGTTGTGTATGTTTGCTGGAAGGATTCAGCGAGGGATTGTTGTTTTATGGAGGACTTTATTACCTTCTCTGCTATTCTGCCTTCAGACAGTGATATTGCTGGGTGATGGCGCCGCAGATGTGCAGTCATGTTGGAAGTGTTTCTGTTCGATTAGTCTATACGTGTAACTGAAATGTCCCCACTGCGCGGATTTGAAAGACACCGGCGCTTCCTCATATTGCTTTAACTCGTCATGTTAAAGTGTGGAATGATGGTGGAGCGCCCCCTAACTGTAGAGCATAATTATTGAATATTTACTCGCAGGGAGGAGTTTCCTCATCTCAGCTCGTAGACTTACAGGCACACACAAACAGGCAATTCGGAGAGAAATAAAATGCACATAAAAAATTTCAATGTAAAACCGGAAAAAACGCAATTCACAATCGCGTATTGAACCGTGGATGTCGTACCGTATGGTTCAATATTGTATTGAGAATTGTGGCATCTCTACTGTCCATACTACCCCGGAGTTTTCAGGCCCTGAAAACGGAGTGTTTCGGAAACGCTGAAGAGGCCATTTTCATTTTAAAAGCTGCTGCTTCGTCTCAGTGTGGATGGGGGGAAACGGAGACATCTAAAAACAGAGGCGTGGCTGCAGATATCTGACTGGGGCTTTTTCTCAATATTAAGGAGCCTACACACAGTTCAGTCTTGCATCTTCTCCTCTTAAGTTCATTAAGGGCGTACTCACACTATGTACAGTTGTCTTGAACCGGGCCAAAGCATGCTTGTCCCCCCTCCCGTCCCCCCTCGACAGTCCGCACTCACATTACATTCGGGCCTGGGCGCGCTTACGTCATCGATGATGCGCTGCTCAGTAAGCGCTCTCGCTCAGCACAGTAGAGATTTCTTTAGTTATATCGTTTAAGTCGTTTGATACTCAGTGACACGCGGTCAAATATTTCAGTAGATCAGCCACTTTTGACGCTCATAAACAATCATAAAGTCCTCGTGCTGCAGGTAATAGGAGGTTTGCATCTTTAATAAACTACGTCAATTTTGCGTTCATTGAACAGTATGAATGATTAATTAATTCATATGAAACAGTCCCTTAAAAGTCACGTCTCCCTTTCAGTTTCGGCCTCAGGTACGTTTTGCACTCAGGGTGCTTTCACATCTGTAGTTCGCTTTATTTGGTCCGGACCAAGGGCAATAAATGATACATTGTAGCATTTTCTGCCGTCTTTGGGCCACTTTCACACCACACTGATTGCTTTGGTTCGAACCAGTTAAAAAAAAAAGCAAAATGCATTTATGTGACAAAACCCACATCACTCATTGGCCAGATGTTGTTGAACATATTTCCTAAACTGCTAATCGATTGGTCAAAATTCACGTGCGGGAAAATGCCAATGGAACTCCCACAAATAAACAAACCAGCAGACACAAAATGTCGCTTTTCACTATGGAGCTACGACTGAGCTGACTGATTGTATCCCTGCTTATAGTATACTATAAAGTTTGTATACATCACTTAGGCAAACTATACATTTCGAGAATGAAGCGCAGCTGTGGTTGGAAAACAATGTTTTAAGAGCGGCATTGCAAACAGCCAAAGAGCATCCTACGTCACTTCAGGAGAAAGCGTGAATTAATTTAGCTAAACTGCGACATGGTCATCTTCCGGAAATATTACCAACGATCCATCAGGTAATGTTTTCCCCCTTTCTCTCTCTCTGTTGGTAAAGCGCTATCAACAAATGTTTTTCTTCCACATTCCATAATGCACAGTGCATCGGCCTACGGCAGCTGGATTAGTTCAAAAAGGCGCAGTACTTTTTGCGGTTGGGTGTGTTTTAGTTCGGATAATTTTCTTATCACAAACGATCCACTCCAGGGTTTGTTTGAAAGCGCACCGAGACCACCTCTTCAAGAAGGTCTCGGTACACTTTTTGGTCCACTTTTGGTGCGCACTCGAGTACGATTGCTACATTCACACCCGCCCAAACGAACTGTACCAAAAGGGAAAACAAACTCTAGTGTCTCTAAATAAGGCAGGTGTGAAAGTAACCTTACACACAAGCGTACCGCACCAAAGCCCAAGTGAACCGCACTCCGGCACACCTTATCCAACCGGCCCAGGGCTGGCCAAGTGAAACATGCCTGAGCCCGATTCAGAGCCCTCACACTTCTCAAACCATCCGGGAAACAGGCCTGGGCATGGTTCAGATAGCATAGTGCGAGTACGCCTTAAGTTTATCACTTTTATTTATTTTTTTATTTTAAATGTGAGTCTAATAATCATGGCATTGCACATTATGAATGTGGTTGTCTCTTTAATAAATGACATTAGCCTCTTTGCAAGTATAATGTTGGGCAAATTCTCCTGCTTAATGCATATAATCATAATAAATTGCAAATATAAAACTGTAATCGTAAAATTTGTAGCAAATAGTTCAGTTTGAAAATCACAAAATTCTACCATTTAATAATTGTGCTCTTTGATAATGGTATTTGTTGAATTTTTCTTAGTCCTAAAGTCCTAAAACTTTGCTTATTTCCAGGTTTAAACAGGATTTTCAGCCTTTTTTCTCTAGTTTACCTTGTAAAACGAGTGTAATAATGCTGTTGTTCTACATTATGAATATTGTTTGCTCATTAATAAATTGCATTTGCTTTTCTTTTGTAATCATTTAAAAAAAAAATGGAAAAGACAGAACATAAATTTTTCAACTAGCCAAGATGGAGCTAAACTCTGCAGGGACACTAGCCCTCCAGGACCGTGCTTGGTGACCCCTGCCCTAAAGCATTTGCTCATTTACAGGTTTAAACAGGATTTTCAGTCTCTCTACTTTAGTTTAATAAAATAAATTTTAAGATGCAACCAACTTTGCGTAATACGAGTCTAATAATACTGCTGTTGTACATTATGAATACTGTTTGCTCTTTAATAAATTGCATTTGCTTTTCTATTGTAATCAATTTGGGCAAATATGCTTAATGCATTAATTGAAAAATACAGAATGTGAATACAACCAGTAACAGAATAATGAGAATAAAACCAACACGCAAACAGCATTCATCAAATAATCAGAGCTAAACAATTAACTAGCACTGGATAAAACGTTCAAATGGTTCACTAAACGGCAACGGCAAACAGAAAAGAGAGAAAAAACCCTCAGGCGGGGTGTTAAGTGAGCAAGTGAAACAATCCACAACACATCTCTGGCGAAATTCATCACGGCGTGCTTAAAATGTACTCGCGCGTCATCATTCAAATGCAAATTTAAATGCTCCAACCTTTCCACATAATCACAGATGATTTTATAGCTGATGAGTTGCACGCTGTTGACGGAGCATATGCGCGGCCTAATAGCCCATGATGGCGTTCTGCCTGACTAGAGCTTTGCCGGGAAAAGAGACAACTGTTTCACATTTGGCATTTTCTTATGCAAAGCAATAATTCACGGGTCTTGCGCATATGTGGATCGTCACTGTTCTGTCCAAGCCGAGCTCATTAAGACACGACACTGGAGGTCAGAAGAGCCCAGCACATCACTTTACTGGAAAGAAAAAAGTAAAGCAGTGGCCCAGAGACCAGATTTCAGCCAAATACTGTCATCAGATCAGTGCAGTCCACATCAATACTCACTGAGAGACTGATCTGGGGACTCAGGCAGAGCCACGGCACTAGATTAGCTTTGTGTCGTTTACATGTGAAAGTGATGGGAAATAGTGGGGAAAATAGTGCTGTAAAAAAAGAAATGCTGGGTTCCACATAATTCCTTCATGTTGTCCCAACACTAATTGATTTTTTTAAGTAAGGATTTAAGTGGATTGAACCTTAAAAAAAATGAAGTCGTCCCCTAAAAAAACAAGTGTTGTTTTAACTCGTTTTAAATACATAAATTGAACAAGCAACAAACGTTTTTTTTGTGAGCCATGAACGAACACCAAACTGCTTTATAATAATAATAATAATAATAATAATAATAATAATAATAATAATAATTATTATTATTATTATTATTATTATCACTGTGGTTTAAATCAGTGTTTCCCGCTCTGCACAATGTCATGTCTCCTTAACCAGACACACCTGATTCAGATCATCAGCTCATTAGCAGAGACTGAAAGACCTGTAATGGGTGTGACAAAGGAGACATCCAGAACTTGCAGTGTTGGTGCTCCTCCAGGAACGTCGGCGAGAAACACTGCTTTAAATTATTATTTAGTTGAAATGCAGATGTTGCAAGTTGGTGTATTTAAACTGAACTGATATTACAAATTTTAAATGATGTCCTAAATAAATGAATATAAATATATACAAATTTTACAAATTTAAAGGGATGTAATAAATAAACTGAACAGATGTTACAAATTTAACTGATGTAATAAAGAAATAAGTAAATAATTATATAAATAAATAAATAAATTGAACTGATGTTACAAATATTAACTGTCTTAACATATTTTTTTATCTAAAATATTTCAATGATAAACTAATTTAAATGTGTTATATTAATTAAAATCATTATTATTACATCATTTCAAAATTATAAACAACTATTTGTTGTAAATTATTTTAAACATAACATAATATAAAAAATGAATGAATAATAAATGAAAGTTTTAAATGTGAAGTAAGAATCTGATTTAAACCAAAAAAGTACACACCACAAGTTGACATCGTACATAGAAAACTGGTTAGAGAATTTTAAATCAACACCAAGAGCCAAATTCATTAAATAAATAGCTTAATACCACTTTTTTTTGACTGCATGAAGGAATACCAAACTACTTTATTATTATTATTATTATTATTATTATTGTTATTATTATTATTATTATTATTATTATTATTATTATTATTACTATACTATAGTTTAAATGATTAAGTTGAAATACAGATGTTGCACGTTGGAATATTTAAACTCAACTGATGTTACAAATATTAACTAATTCAATAAATAAATAGCTTAACACTTTTATGACTCCATGAAGGAATAACAAACTACTTTATTATTACTGTTATTGAATGATTAGGTTGAAATGCAGATGTTACAAATATTAACTAATGACTTAAAAATATACACTGTAAAAAAATCAATAATTTTACGGTTTACTTCCGGCAACTGGGGTGCTGGAAAAAATCGTAAAATAAAGGCCCTTAAATTACAGAAATTTACTGTAAAATAACAGAGGTTGAATTACAGAAATTTACCAGAAATTTAAGTAAATTTCTGTAATTTGATGTCCGTTATTTTACAATAAATTTCTATAATTTAACAGCCTTTATTTCACGTTTTTTTTCCAGCACCCCAGCTGCCGGAAATAAACCATAAAATTACAGATTTTTTTTACAGTGTATTTTTTGACATCTGTTAACATTATACAAGCATATAAATAAACAGATATTCACAAATTAAGAATAATAAATGTGTTTAAATGTGTTATATTACATCGAACAAGCTTTATGACAATGATTTCAAAATTATATACAACAATTTAAATCATTTTAAGCACTTGAAGTAAATGAATCAATAAAAGATTAACATTTTAAAAGTGAATTTTTAATTGTGAAAACACAGTCAGAATCTGATTTAAATTTCACCAAAAAAAGTACACACGACATGCTGCCATTGTATAGAAAAATGGTTTGAGTACTTTAAATCAACACCAAGAGCCAAATTCATTGAATAAATAGCTTAATAATTTTGTTTTCGGACTGCACTGTAAAAAAATGCAGTTTCACACAATTGCTTCATGTTTTCCTGACACAAATCAATTAAGTGGTCACACTTTACAATAAGGTTTCATTAGTTAAATGTACTAACATGTATAATGAACAATACTTGTACAGCATTTATAAATCATAGTTTAATATTATAGCTAATGCAACGTGAGTTAACGTGAACTAACAATGAATGACTGTTTTCATCAACTAACATGAAGAAATGCTGCAATAAATGTACTGTTCATTGTTTGTTCGTATTAGTAAATGTATTAACTAACATTAAGCTAACATCAGCTAGTACAAAATGCAGCTGCCAGAGTTCTTACCAGGTCTAGAAAACATAATCACATCATCCCGATTTTATCCTCCTTACACTGGCTGCCTGTTAAGTTTCGTATTGATTACAAAATATTACTTCTTACCTATAAAGCCTTAAATAATCAAGCTCCTGTTTATCTAACCAACCTCTTGTCTCGCTACAATCCAACCCGCTCTTTAAGATCTCAAAACTCAGGGCTTCTTGTAGTACCTAGAATAGCTAAATCAAGTAAAGGAGGTCGAGCGTTCTCATTTATGGCCCCTAAACTCTGGAATAGCCTTCCTGATAATGTTTGAGGCTCAGACACACTCTCACAATTCAAAACTAGATTAAAGACCTATCTTTCTAGCAAAGCATATACTCAGTGAATTACATAGAAGTATGACACTTGATGTGCCCCACGCTGGTTTTTGCATCTCGTTTATATACACTATGAACAGCAGCTACGCTAATTATTCTCCTTATTCTGTATTTCCACCTGGGGGTACTCATCCCGAGGCCCTCAGACTATGCAGCGCCACTGATGCGATCAAAGACCAGCGAAGAGATGATGCCAAGGTTTCATTATCCTGGACCAGACCATATTCTGAGCAGCTGCTGTGATGCCATGGTGGAGTGAAGAGCACGAGACTGATTCCTGTGATGCCCCAGGGATAGACGAGTCTTCGCTGAGGTCCTTCCTGCGCCTAGACTGCAGCTCTGCACAAGACGTTTGGCCATAGGAGAAATGGTCGTGCCCAACTGAGCCTGGTTTCTCTCGAGGTTTTTTAAATTCTTCACTTTCGCCAATTTGTAAAGTTTTTTCCTCACCGCTGTCGCCACTGGCTTGCATGGTTCGGGATCTGTAGAGCTGCGCATTAATGGATTTGCTCTTCAGTGTTTGGACTCTCAGTAGTGAATATTAACCCACACTGACCTGAGCTAAACTGAACTGAACTTAAACACTGAAAACTGAACTGACACAGTTTCAATTCACTATAAACTGCTATGTGAAGCTGCTTTGACACAATCTACATTGTATAAGCGCTATACAAATAAAGATGAATTGAATTGAATTAACTAATGCAACCTTATTGTAAAGTGTTACTGATCAAGTTAACCTGATCATTTTTACAAATTTAAGTGGATTCAACAAAAAAACAATTAGGTCCCAATAATAACAAGAATGGTGTCGTTTCAGCTCATTTTAAAGAATTAATTTGAACAAACAGCAAATGTTTTAAGTGTGCAATTCTCAAGAAATATTTTCTTTAGTAAATCTTTTTTGCTAATAATCAATGACAAGTTTTGGCATTTCTGACTTAATGAAAAAACTAATCAAAGGCAATCCTTTACACTCCTTAATGATTTTTAAAAACTCTATTTGTGTTTCTTTGGAGAAAAAACTAAGGAAAAGAAAGGAAAGTGATAGGAGTGTCCTGCGGGAGAAGTGTGCAGTGTTCATTTAGCCGAGCGGTGCAGTGAAAACCTGACTCTCTAGAGAATACTGGCACACCTCAGAGACTGAGACCACCACAACATGAAGAATGACTGACCAGAATCCACTTTCTCCAAACAGGCAGACTGAAAAAAAAAAAAAAATCCATAAAATCCATACGGATGTTCACACACAAACAGAGCAGCAGGAAGAGGAAGCCGGACAGGAAGAGCACATCTCACTCCACTGCCGTTCAGCGTTTTGCCTCTAATGCAACAAATATAAGCAGCAGTGGGCTGGTATCAGAATGAGTGTTAGTGTGCACCTCCTGTTTAAACCGCCTTCTGTGCCTCACATTTTTGCCATTGCGCTCTGTGTGCCTGCAGCTGAAAAAAAAGTCAGCATGGAGCAGAAAAACAAGCAGTTTCATTCTCCAATCAAATGAAAGCAGACAGCAGTGTTTGTGTTTTCAAGACTACCACGGAGACTTTAAAAGAGTACTTTAAAGGAGGACTTTAAAACTGTTTTGAGTTATCTGCAGCTGTATGACTTTACAAATCTTATTATTAAATATTACAATTAAAACTATTAACAACATTTAGTCGTTGCCTAGCAACATAAAAAGCGCAGTGCACTCCTTTTTTATTATCAACAACAAAAGGCAGTGTGGTGCACCTCGAGTTCTCAGAAGATAAGTTTGAGAGATACATTTTTAAATAGAGCTTTCTTTAGCTGATGGCCCAATGCCAATTCGACATGCTGAATTGGGCCAACGAGCTCCGATGTTATCCTGACAAGAGGTGCCACGTAAAACTAAACCAACTAGCCGGACCAATGAAACTCAATGGCACACCTTCAGATTGTAAACTGAAAACTCAACACACATATGGTTTACGCGTCTCTTTCTCTCTCAGCCAGTGGTGGAAAGAGTACTGAAAAATCATACTTAAGTAAATGTACCATTACTTGCCTAAAAATGTAGTGCAAGCAGAGTAACAGTATCTGTTGTAAATATTACTCAAAGTATGAGTAAAAAGTACTCAAGAGTAGTGAGTATTACACTGTAGAAAGCTGATGCATTTACACAGGCCCGGATTAAGAATTCAAAGTCCCCTGGGCAGATTGTCTTGTTGGGCCCCTTCTAAAGTTGAATTAAAACTGTAAGAATAATACAATATTTTTTAATAAAATGAATCTATAATGTATTGTCTGCATTTTGAAATAAATGCTATACAGTACATATATTTATCGTTTACAGAGATTTTACTTATTTTAAAAAGAATAAAAGCACACTTTGATAAAAAAATACCAATAAAATTAGTGAAAATTAATGGTTTTTAGTATACTTGTTCAAGTCGAAGCAGTACTAAAATATATATTTTAAAGGGTATTCGTTGTAAATAATAAAGTTATATTAAAGGTGCAGTATGTAAGTTTGACACCCAGTGGTTGAACTAGGTTTTGCACTCCTGGATCAAAATAAACGCAAGTGCGGGATGCCAGATTGAGTACAGGAGCGAGTGAATTAAACTGTGTTCTAAATAAAAGCAACGACATGCAATAGAGGGATTATTCTCAATATTAAAAGGAGTTTTCGGTTCTAACCAACACCTCAAATTAATATATTAGAAACGGCTTCTATTTCTCACAGCTGAACAACAGAAACCTATGACGATGATCACCTCAGGTACACCTTGTGTGCTTTTTTCAGTGCTAAATGCTAACAATGTGAGTTTGAATGGCATTTTACATGACATTTATTGCCATGTACTGAAAGCAGCAGCAGATAGTTCACCTCAGATCTTGAAAATACAATAAACCGTTTGAAATTGAACTTTAGAACTAAACACATATGAGTGATTCAGCATCTACATTTAATGCATGTATTAAATAGATTATAAACCTTACCGTTTCATGAGTGAGTGCATATTCTGTGCTTCTGAAAGGCTGTGTTTAAATTTCTGTCGTGTTGTTAGGACACGCGGTTACAATGTAACCTGCTTACCTAATGTTTACGTTCGTAATATTTATATCATTTGCTAATTAATAACCTCATGTGGAACTGAATTTCTCATTTCGACATCTGATACTGTCCACTGACACTGTCGCATTTCACTCACGGACGCATGCTTTCAGAGCCTTTCTGAATGAATGAATGAAATACGCTGTTTTCCAACAAGGCAACCCGGGGTGCTGAAATATAATTGGCTAAACTTGCATTGTGCAGGTTAAATTTACCTAAACAAAGACAGCGTTTTGGCACGGAAAAACCATTTTCAAAGCAGAATATCTGACTTCAGCTTTGTTTTACAGTTAAACAAGTATGTTCACTTGGGATGTTTCTTAAATATCTGCACACATATTATGGTGTTTTTATGCTTTAGAAGAGTCAAAAACTTACATACAGCCCCTTTAAGACGTCGTTAACATTTTACACCAGTTTACAGAATATTTAAAATAACCATTTAGATGCTGTTTATACACACGAAATAGGCTAAACCTTATTAAATACCAATGAGCCAAATGTGACTATCACATTTTCATTATTTTCATTTTTAAACAAAAAATATTTCCCTTATATTCAAAAAGAATGTATTTTCAATCTGATATGTAATGGGGGAAGAAGAAGAATGAGTTCATCTGATGCTGGATTCAAACCAGTTGAAGATCGGTCGCGTCAAAACATGTTGCCATTCACTTTGAGCTACGCCACTCCTGCTGCTGTTAGTTGTGCTCTTTAGTTATGTTGTCTCTGTCAATCAAACAGTGATGGGCGGGAATTGCTCAAATAGCTTATTCCAATGAGGTGCGCTATTAGCACTTAGCCTAAATAGACACTGCGAAATCAGCATTTTTCCCCCTCGTAGGGGCCCCAAGTGCCCAAGTGCGCACCTGTGCCCATAATGCCCATTGGTTAATCCGGCCCTGCATTTACATGTAGTTTGTGGATGTGTGTAAATATAACATTCTGTAGGGAACTTAGTTATCGCTAGGCCTACACGAAATCTGCGCGCGCAGAATTCCGCAGATTTTTAGCCCATCATTAATTCTGTTTATTTGCTTGAGTAAATGTGTGTAAATCTGAATTTATTCAGTTTTTAAATGACACATTTTAAGATTTTAGCTATGAGACCCCCAAAATATTTCAGCAGAAATCCGCAGATTTTTTCCAAAATTCTCAGCAGAAATTGCAAAAAACGTCCGCAGATTCAGTCTGGCCCTAGTTATCGCCCAGCAGGCACACAACGCCATAAGACGTTATTGTTAGGTTAGATTTAGGTCGTGATGTCAGGTGACCAAAAGTCAATGTCTAACCAGCAGCTAAGGACAACGTTATTTTGATGTCCAATAATGACGTCAAATGACATTGATATTTGGTTGATTTTAGGTTGTATTTAAAAAGTGATCAAAATCAAACGTCAAGCCAACGACCTAAACCAAAGTCATATTGACGTCAAATACTGACATTTATTAGTCAGGTACAGCAACCAAAATCCAACGTCTTATAGACGTCATAGTGGTAACGTCAACACCACTTAATATCAAGCTATGATATTATTAGACCTTGGTATTTGGTTGATTTTAGGTTGGACGCTTTCTAATCCCAATAAACAAGAAAAAATAAAATTGTTACTGCAGGTTGAAGGTAAGTAGTGGAGTAAAAGTACTAATACTGCACTAAAAATGTACTTATAGGAAAGTAAAAGTACACATTTTTTAAACTACTTTGTAAATTATAATTCTTCAGAAAAAAGTATTGAAAAAAAGAGTTTGAGTATTTGTAATTTGTTACTTTACACCACTGTTCTCAGCACACAAGTTGTCTTTTATATGTTCTTGCACTTGAACTGGCAGGCCAATGTCAACTATTGTCAAAAACTGATGTCATAAAGTAAGTGATAGCATTATTTATCAATAACAAATGACTGTTCGAGCTTCCTGGCAAATCGGAATATTTGCTCTGTTGAAATTATTTGTGTTTTTGGTTGTGATTAGATTTTTTTTTTTACATTTTTATTACTGACTGTTAGTTTGTCATTAACAATGTTTTAACTTTATAGCAGTTATGCTAGTAGTTCGTCTCCAATAGTAAAATTGAAATGAAGATTAGTGAAATGTATTAATGCTTTGTGCAATCCACTTGAATGTTGCATGGTTTTAAAATAGTGGTCGACCAATATTCCACCAATGCCAATATATCTGCCAATATTTGTTTTATGTTATTTCAAATATTGGCATTTGATAATAATTTTTGTTTCAATTTGGCCGATGTGTTTGAGGCAAAATTTTTGTTAACTTACTCACCGGCCACTTTATTAGGTACACCTGTCCAACTGCTCGTTAATGCAACTTTTTAATCAGCCACATGGCAGCAACTTTAAGTGACTTTTGGTTGATGGTGCCAGACGAGCTGGTCTGAGTATTTCAGAAACTGCTGATCTACTGGGATTTTCACACACAACCATCTCTAGTGTTAACAGAGAATAGTCTGAAAAAGAGAAAATATCCAGTGAGAGAAAGTTGGATGAGTAGGTTGGGGTAGGGTCAGAATTTGGTCCAACCCGGTACTAGTAAGGTGTACCTAATAAAGTGGCCGGTGAGTGTATATAGTATGTAAAGTGTTTATTTTACGCAATGTTTGTCTATTGTCAAATTATTTTACATTTAATTTAATCATTATTTCAAATAAATGATATCGGCTAAATATCGGCCATCCTGCCTTCCAAGATATCGCCATCTAACTTCAAAAATAACCATAATGGTCAACCACAATTCAAAACAATAAATAATTTTATTTTGCTCCTTTTATTTATTATTTTTTCAGCTGAGCCAGTAAACAATTATGTCAGGACAAGAGAAACTGACCAGACCAGTAGTAAAAATACTTAATACTTAATAATAACCCATGCTTGAAGTTTAAACTCGTGGAGACATGCATAAACACTGATTCATTGTGGTATCAAAAATGGTATGAAAGTATATTTTCATATAGATGTAATTCCAGTATGGTGAAAACACGGATGTGAATGAGGAGTTAGCAGGACGAGCCGCCACAAATCAGCAGATTACCTTGTTCAGTGGCTCGCCACGAGACTGTGATCACCTCACACTCTCCCTCATTACACAGAACGCAATAAAAGAGCACTACCAACGCAACCAAAAAGCTAAAGCTGATGGGAGTAATAATGGGATTGTTGTTAATGTGCTGTTGATGAAATGAATGAAGAGCTGTGCTGCTGGTGTTCAGTCAATCGCTGCTTCCAGAACAAAACATTACAGATGAAGACTTAAAGAGCAGATCAGAGAAGTTCATATCTGGAGTACATCAATTTAAAAATATCCTAGTTTATAACAGTAAAATTCTTAACAACTGGATCATAAATGCACTTTAAAAATGCATGGTGGTTGTAACCTACCATTGCGACAAATAGGAACAAACACAACCATTGGGCTAAAAAGTGCCTTTTAACTTTAACAGAATAAATGACCACAATGTTGGGTTTGACTGTGGTAGAACCAAACTTTTGGTTACGACATCCCAGCATTTTTTTAGAGTGTTGGAAATTAATAAGAAGTAAAAAAGGAAAGATAAAAAAACAGTTGTGGCTAATTTTAATTTGACTGTTCCTGAATGGCCCAGCCAGAGCCCTGACATAAACTCAATTGAGCACCTCTGGAGAGACCTTAAAATGGCTGCCCACCAACATTTAAACGTTGTATCAGTTAGGCTAGTAGTTTATCTCCAATAGTAAAACTGAAATTAAGAATAGTGGAATGTATTAATGCAACATGCAATTCACTTGAACGTTACATGGTTCAAAACTAGTGGTCGACCAATATTTCCCCAATGCCGATATATAACTGTGTTTCCTCTAGGATTTTTTCCAGCTGTGGTGGCAGGTCTTTTACACAGATCTACCAACTAGCAAACAACTAGCGTTATTTCAAAGACAAATGTCGTGAGCGCAGTATTACAAGTCGAGACTGCATTCATGTGATACGAGCATGCAAATCTCTTTGCTTGCGCGCCAATTTCAGAATCAGAATCAGAATCAGTTTTATTGCCAAGTGTGCTTCACACACACACAAGGAATTTGTTTTGGCAACAGAAGCTTTCAGTGTACATAAAGTGACGAGTGACAACAAAAAATTAAATACAAGAAAAGAAAAGGCAATAAACATTAAACATTAAACAGAGATGCAGTCAGTCAAAAAGATCAGTTGTTGAGTTGTATGTACAGATATGTTGTAAATATACAGGTTATAAGGTGCTGTGTACAAGTGCGTATGAGAAAGTATTGCACGTTTATTGCACAGTAGGGGAATATTTAACTGTTCATGAGGTAGATGGCCTGAGGAAAGAAACTTTTCCTGTGTCTATCTGTTTTTGTGCTTGGTGCTCTGTAGCGCCGACCAGACGGTAACAGTTCGAACAGGTAGTGTGCTGGGTGTGAGGCATCCAGAGTGATTTTACGAGCCCTTTTACTCACTCTGGAAGAGTACAGTTCTTGAAGTGTGGGAAGGGTAGTGCCAGTGATTCGTTCAGCAGTCCGGACGTTTCCGTAGACTATTCGCTGTAGTCTACGGAGGTCGGTTTTGGCAGCTGAGCTGAACCAGACGGTGATTGAAGTGCAGAGGATGGATTGGATGACAGCTGAGTAGAACTGTACGAGCAGTTCCTGTGGCAGGTTGAACTTCCTCAGCTGACGAAGGAAGTACAGTCTCTGCTGGGCTTTCTTTACAATGGAGTCTATGTGAATGTCCCACTTCAGATCCTGAGAGATGGTGGTGCCCAGGAACCTGAATGACTCTACTGCAGCCACAGTGCTGTTCATGATGGTGAGTGGGGGGAGTGCAGGGGGGTTTCTCCTAAAGTCCACTATCATCTCCACTGTTTTGAGCGTGTTTAGCTCCAGGTTGTTGTATCTGCACCATAAAGCCAGCCGCTCCACCTCCTGTCTGTATGCAGACTCGTCACCGTTCCGGATGAGGCCGATAACAGTAGTGTCATGCGCAAACTTCAAGAGCTTAATGGAGGGGTCTTTTGCAGTGCAGTCGTTTGTGTACAGGGAGAAGAGCAGTGGGGAGAGAACACATCCCTGGGGGGCACCAGTGCTGATGGTGCGGCTGTCGGATGTGATTTTGCCCATTCTGACTAGCTGTTGTCTATCTGTCAGAAAGCTGGTGATCCATTGACAGACAGAGCTAGGGACAGACAGCTGGGTCAGTTTGTTCTCGAGCAGTGATGGGACGATGGTGTTAAAGGCAGAACTGAAGTCCACAAACAGTATCCTTGCGTAATTTCCTGGTTTGTCCAGATGTTCTAGGATATAATGCAGTCCCATGTTGACTGCATCATCCACAGACCGGTTTGCTCTATAGGCAAACTGCAGGGGGTCCAGCAAAGGTCCAGTGATGTCCTTCAGATAAGCTAGCACCAGTCTTTCGAATGACTTCATGGCCACAGATGTTAAGGCAACAGGTCTGTAGTCATTGAGTCCTGTGATCTTTGGTTTCTTTGGTATTGGGATGATCGTGGAGCATTTAAAGCAGGATGGAACTTTGCGCTGTTCCAGTGATCTGTTGAAGATCTGTGTGAAAATGGGAGCCAGTTGGTCCGCAGAAGTTTTCAGACAGGCTGGTGAAACACCATCTGGACCTGGTGCTTTTCGTCTCCTCTGTTTTCTGAAGATCTGACGCACATTATCTTCACTGATCTGAAGTGCCGGGGTGGAGAAGGAGATGGCTGGAGGTGTTGATGGCTGTTTACTGAGGATCTGATGCCCATTATCCTCACTGATCTGAAGTGCAGGGGGTGAGAGGGAGATGGCTGGAGGTGTTGATGGCTGTGTAGGGAGATGATCCGGGTGGGTGTGAGGTGTCTGGTCAGAGGTGTCAAATCTACAATAGAAAATATTCAGCTCGTTTGCAAGATGTTTGTTGCAGTCGATACTGGGGGATGGCGTTTTATAATTTGTGATGTCTTTCAGGCCTTTCCATACTGATGCAGGGTCGTTGGCAGAAAACTGGTTTTGCAGCTTTTTGGCATAGCTTTTCTTGGCCACACCAATCTCCTTTGTCAGTGTGTTCCTGGCCTGATTGTATAAAATCCTGTCCCCGCTCCTGTAGGCATCCTCTTTTTCATGACGAAGCTGTCTAAGTTTTGGTGTAAACCATGGTTTATCATTGTTAAATGACAAGTAGATCCTAGTAGGGATGCATAACTCCTCACAGAAACTGATGTATGATGTTACAGTCTCTGTGAACTCGTCTAGGTCGGTGGCTGCAGCTTCAAAAACACTCCAATCAGTGCATTCAAAACAGGCTTGTAAGACCTGCTCTGTGTCGTTGGTCCATCTCTTAACAGTCCTTAATACTGGCTTAGTAGTTTTAAGTTTTTGCCTGTAAGTTGGTATAAGATGAACCAGGCAGTGGTCGGAGAGTCCTAGAGCTGCTCTGGCGACAGAGCGATATGCATCTTTTATTGTGGTGTAGCAATGATCCAAAATGTTATTGTCTCTGGTGGGGCATGTGATGTGCTGTTTGAATTTAGGCAGCTCGTGTGTGAGTTTTGCATGGTTAAAGTCACCGAGAATGATAAAAGCAGAGTCCGGGTGTCGTTGTTCAGTCTCTGTGATCAGATCAGACAGCTGTTGTAACGCAGTCCTCACGTGTGCTTGTTGTGGAATGTAAACACAGACAAGAACGAACGAGGAAAACTCCCGCGGTGCATAAAACGGCTTACAGTTAATGAAAAGCGCTTCCACATCAGGACAGCACATCTTCTTTAACACAGTTACATCCGTACACCATCTCCTGTTGATGTAAAAGCATGTCCCACCACCGCGTGTTTTGCCCGTTGACTCCGTATCGCGATCTGCTCTGTACAGCTGAAAGTCCGGTAAGTTTAATGCGCTGTCCGGAATGGCTTCGTTCAGCCAGGTTTCTGTGAAACACAGCGCAGCAGAGTTGTTAAAGTTCTTGTTTTCGCGTGAGAGCAGAAGTAGTTCGTCCATTTTGTTAGGAAGCGAGCGGAGATTCGCTAGATGGATGCTAGGCAGCGCTGTTCTAAAGCCGCGCTGTCTCAGCCTGACGAGCGCGCCGGCTCTTTTTCCACGCCGCCGGGTCTTGTATTTCTTCTCCTACAAAGCAGCTGCTCCGCTGATGACAATGTTCCGCACAACGCCAGAGAAATCTAAATCCAGTTGGTGATTAGTTGGTGTGCACTGCCGAATGTTCAGCAGCTCATCCCTGGTATAACTGATCGTGTTTGATAAACATAAAACAGGACAGACTAACAGAAATAGTGCAAACACTGAAGAGCTCCACACCGAGGCAGCCATCCGCGGCGCCATCCTGAGAGTCATCATGAATTGCACTCACCTGGAAAATAGAGGCAACTTGAATGGTTTGTGAGCACCTCTGATCATGCACTAGGCATGGGACGATAACCGTTTTCAAGGTATACCGCAGTTTGGAAAAGTCAAGGTTTTAAAACAGTCAACGTTTTCTGCTATACCTTTCCTAAGGTACGTGTACGATTTTTTATTTATTTTTTATTTTTTAAGGACAACAGTATCTTCAGCAGAAAAGATATCCAAAGATGCCGCTTTAAATTGTAAAAAAAAAAATCTGTTTTTGAAACAAATGAAGACAGCAGCAGTCTACAATTCATTTAGCCTGACATGTTTACTGTTCTAAAATATTTTAAATGGTCTCAAAATAAAATATACTGTGCTCAATATGGAAAAAACTTGTTTCTTACCCAGACATTTAAAAAAGAACATTTTTAGAGCAGTACAGTGAAACCATGATATTTTTTTATCCAAGGTTATCATACCTTGGATAAAATCTCCATATCTTCAATGTCAATGCTTGACAGAGGGCGTGTCTGAAGTTGGGGCTGACGCGATCGTCATAGCAGTGTCAGCCAATGAAATTAGTCAGTAATCGGCTACTGTCTGAGCTGCTGTATTTGTATACAGCGATCTGATTGGCTGGCACTTGAAAAGTTAAGAAAGTCCCAACTTCTGAAGTGATCATTGCCACTAAAGTGCTGGGGCGCCGACAGATCCACAATGCAGTTCGATAACGCCTGTCATCACCCATTTAAAGTGAATGGGAAGCATTAAAGCTGACGCCCCTGCCCTGTAAATGAGGCATAACACCCCCGGATCGCTGACAGACCAGGCACCCCTCCCCCCTCTCCCTCTCCCGGATTTTCATAGACAAATGTTGGCAGGTATGATCTGCAAGTGCTCAGCATATACAAGTACACAGCTCACAAATCTTTCTTTTAAATTCATATTTTTAATAGGAACCTTTACAATATTATATTTGTGCTTATACATTAGATTAGTCAGTACTCAAGCCAGATCTGGAGCGTATCTAACAAAATAACTTACGATAACGGTCCAAAAACTAGTACAACCAAATTTATGTTATAGAAAAATATTAAATACAAAATCAAAAAAAAAAGAGGATAAATCAAGAGAAGCAAAAACAATGGGTAGGTTGTAATTTTTTTTTGCAATATTTTGGCTGAATTTAATTGTATTATCTTTCAATTTCTCAATATGTGTGGTGACTAAAATATTATTTTCATAAATATATCTGTTTAGGAAATCTGTTTTGTTTAAAATGCACAGTTAAATACACCAGATAAAAGACGTAAATAAACAAAGATTTATGATTTTCTGGGAGTCAAACAGTATTCAGAAGCAGAAATGAAGTAATCACTCTATAATTCTACAGTTCTTTTTATATTATACACAAATGAATGTCGCAGTACTTAGGACAATTGCCATATGGTCAAATATGCTGATGACAGTTTTTTATCCTTGTTAACAAATACAGAGTGTAATGACAGCGATAATCATAATGAGTTTTTTTTAAGTGGTGCAAAGAAGCTAAACTACAACTGAACATCACAAAAAAACAAAAGAGATGGTAATTGATTTTAGAAAAAAATGCCTCAGTGGTGAAACCAGTGTATTTTAACGGAAAACAAGTTGAAAGACTACAGGAATATAAGTATCTTGGTACAATATTTGATACCACATTTAAGTTCCAGCACAACTCAGAAGCTGTTGCTAAGAAAGTGCATCAGAGAATGTATGTTCTTAGTAAACTAAACTCTTTCTGTGTACATATACTAAAAAATATATAATGAGAACTTTTTATACCACCTATATTGAGAGTTTACTAAGCTTTTCCTTTCTGCTGGTTCTCCTCACTTTCCGTTAGAGACAAAAACTGCCTTCAAAACTTAGTCAAGACTTGCTCCAAGATTACTGGTTCACCTCTGTGGAGTCTAGCAGAGTTACACGAACAGCAAATGTTTAGGAAAAATCAAAAGCCCAGTTTCACAAACCAGGCTTAGCTTAAGCCAGGACTAGACCTTAGTTAAATTAGGCTATTTAAGCCACATTTATAAAAATGGCCTTAGAACAATATATTACTGGTGTGCATCGGAGACAAAAAAATGACACTGCCATATTTTAGGACATCTCACTCTGAGTTATTTTCAGTTGAAAGAGCTCAAACATGCAATTTTATCCAAGACTAGCCTTAAACCTTGTTTGTGAAACCGAGGGAAAGTGTGATAGGAGATGATCCCCATCCTCGGAAGCCTTTTTTTGTTCTGTTGCCTTCTGGAAGAAGGTTTACAAGCATCAAATGCTCTTCTAACAGATATAAATTTAAGTTTTAAATCAAAATTTTAATATATGGGTCTCTCCCATGTTTTTTTTTGTATTATTTTGTGAAGTTATTATGAAGCATGCTGGATTGTGTTTCTTTAAAACTGTTTGTAAGTGATTTGTCTCACTATGTGCTAGTTGTATCATGAAATGCTACTACCCTAATCTAATTGCCCCTGGTGGGATTAATAAAGTTGTTAAACTAAACTAAAACTAATAATAATAATAATAATAATAATAATAATAATAATAATAATAATAATAATAATAATAATAATAATAATAATAATAATAATAATAATAATAATAACAACAACAACAACACTATATCGTTTTAATTGAGTACAAATTGGTTGTAAATTTTTTTTACAATCAGGCCTTAAAACCATGTGCAAATAATAAACTTTGACTCGAAGGTTAAAATTTACTCCACTATGGTGTTAACTTTAATGTCTGCTCAACTATAATCCTGACTACATTGCAGATCCCTGCAACGTGACTATTGCGTTCATTGCGACATCGATGCTGAAACAATATATTGTGCAGCCCTACCAGCAATACACAAATCCCCAAGACAACACCACACATTACTATGACCACTGTCTTGTTAAAAACACTGGCTGCATCTCTCCAGTGCCGCTATGTGCATCTGTACTGGAGAGTGTGTGAAAGCAGCAGCTGGAGTTCAGTAGCAGCAGTGTGAGTTTCACCGCTCAGATCGTCTCACAGGCAGCACTGAAACTCAACCTCATCAGATCCTCAACACCCTCGTCTGAAACACAAACCCTCTCTTTCTGTCCCAGGACAAACAACCACATTTGGCAGAGCAGGTGAAGCGGACAGACTCCACGTGAACTGCGTTATACTCACTAAATACTGCCTTTTTACTCTGAAACTCACAGGACACGTAACTACACTTCTTTTTTTTTTTGACACATTTCTGATCATTATAGTTTTAATAACTCATTTCTAATAACTGATTTCTTTTATCTTTACCATGATGACAGCACGTCATATTTGACTAGATATTCTTCAGAATACTAGTATTGATAAGTGACATAGTCCTAGTAAATGATATTCAAGCACTTTCTGCCAGTGAGGGATAGAGCACAACAACAGCACTTGTAAGACTTTTTTGTTGCATAAGTACTGGACTTATTTAACACAAATGTACTTCTTGTGCTTAAATAAATCATTCATACTATATGTTTCTGCCTATTATTTTACAAAAAAAAAATTATGGTATGGTCATCAGACTGCTTCTCCACAAACAAGGAGAGGGAGAAAATCACAAGACATAGTCTCAGAAAAATAATTCCAGAAATTTCTTTTTGCATGATATTTGCACCAAATTCAAAACATACACACAGGAGATGTGTGTGCTTTTGACCTTTACTGTATTGCTCCAGGACTAATTTCATATATTTGTTTATGAAAATATAAAATTTTTAGTGCGGTGCAATTTTTTTTTACATTACTTAAGCATTGATAACTTTTTAATTTTGAGCATTATAAACTCTAGATGAGGGATAATAAAGCCCAGAGTGTCTTCTTAACAAAGATACATAAACTTTGAATGCAGACCAAATCATTCAGCACCTGTAAAATTTTAGTTTGGGAAGGTCAATTTTAAGAAAAATTCTCTGACGGTGAGAAAAGGAGGACACCGATCAGAAAACCTTTTACAGAAATCTCATTTTGCATGCTATCTTCATCAAATTTGAAACAAACTCATGAGACACTCGGCTTTCAAGTCATACTTTTTCTAGAACATTACACTAATGTTTTCCTGTGTTTGTATATGGAAAAACAATCATTGAACACAATACATTTTTTTTTCCTCATGACTTCATAATGTATAATTTTTTAACATGCAACTTCCCCACAACTTTTACCACAGTAAAGCTCAAAGTGTCTTCTTTCCAATGATAGCTAGTTTGTGCTTGTAGCTTACTCAGAATCAGAATCAGTTTTATTGCCAAGTGTGCTTCACACACACAAGGAATTTGTTTTGGCAGCAGAAGCTTCCAGTGTACATAAAGTGACGAGTGACAACACAAAATTAAATACAAGAAAGAAAAGGCAATAAACATTAAACATTAAACAGAGATGCAGTCAGTCAAAAAGATCTGGATGTTGAATCATCCAAGATCTGGATGTTGGATCTTACTCGAGTCAGGAACTGTTACTATTTAAAATTAGGTATGTGTAAATCCCCAAAATTGAGTGCTGGCTAACAGGTTAAAGGCTTAACTAGGTTAATTAGGCAAATTAGGGTAATTAGGCAAGTCATTGTATAACAGTGGTTTGTTCTGTAGACGATGGAAAACAACTATTGCTTAAGGGGGCTAATAACATTGACCTTAAAAGGGTTTCAAATAAATGCACTTCCTGAGGACTAATGTGACTGTCTTGTATGTAACTGTAGTTGTTTTTTTCTGTAATCCTTTTGTCTTTTCTCTCTGTCCAGACCCTCATGTTTAGTTAGCCCACCGTTGTAAGATAGCACAGCATTATCCCTGATTGTATGACCTGTTATTGTTGTCTATGTATTTATTTATTTACTTTAAATATTTTTGTTGTTTATTATTTATTTATTATTAAAATTATTGTATACAATTTGGCAGCTTTAATTAATTTATTTTTATTCATTTATGTATTTTTTTAATATATTTTTTTATTATTATTACTTTTCTTTTTTACTATTTTTCAGTAGGCAGTGTTAGAGTTTGTTAAAGTGGGTTTATATATAAAAAAAACGATCTCTGTATAAATAATGTCATGTGTACTTGGCAAAAAAAAAGGGTTTAAAAATTAAAAACTGCTTATGCTCTAGCTGAAATACAACAAATAAGACTTTCTCCAGAAGAAAAAAATATATTATAGGAAATACTGTGAAAAAATCCTCACTCTGTTAAATCATTTTGGTAAAAAAAAAAAATTAAATTAAAAAAATATATAAAAAAAAATAAATAAATAATAAAAATAATAATAATAATAATCACAGGAGGGCAAATAAATCTGACTTCATTCAAGTTTTTTTTTTCACTTGATATATTCTTCTTTAACCATGCCATATAGGTACACTCAGTTTTATTGCAGCTCGTTCATACTAATTTCAAATGAGCTAACAACACAATTCTTGCGATTTTTTGGGGGGACAACTTAATTGTTTTATGTTCAATCCACTTAAATTAGTTATGCTAACTTAATCGATGTGGTTAGCATTGTCGCCTCATAGCAAGAAAGTTGCTGGTTCGTTGGTGTGGAGTTTGCATGTTCACCCCGTGTTGGCGTGGGTCTCCTCAAGGTTTACCGGTGTATGGGTGTTTCCCTGTGGTGAGTTGGCAGTTGGAAGGGTAAAACATATGCTGGCTAAGTTGGCAGTTCCTTCCACTGTGGCGACCCCTGATTAATAAATGGACTAAGCCGAAGGAAAATTAATGAATGAACGAACTTAAAAGATTTGTGTTGGGACAACATAAAATGTCTTTTACAGTGAAGAAAAGGTAGAAGCTTCTAGAAGAATATTTCTAATCAGAAATGGTCACACTTCAAAATCTGGTTTTCTTAGTTAATGCTTTTACTACATTAACAATATATTTATTACAGAATTCATCTTTTTTTTATATTAGTTATTAAAAATAAAGTCATTCATTGCTAGTTCTTTAACTCACAAAGGGTGAAATTTTCTAGAAATTGAATTGAAATTTTCAAAGAAAGTGATTATTTTTATTTTTTTAGAAAATTGTCATTGAATTCATTAAAGGTGAATTCTGGTCCTGGAATTCAGGAATCCTGGAATCCAACTGAGCCTGGTTTCTCTTGAGGTTTTTTAAATTCTTCACTTTCGCCAATTGGTGAAGTTTTTTCCTCGCCGCTGTCGCCACTGGCTTGCATGGTTCGGGATCTGTAGAGCTGCGCATCGATAGAATTGCTCTTCAGTGTTTGGACTCTCAGTAGTGATTATTAAACCACACTGAACTGAGCTAAACTAAACTGAACTTAAACACTGAAAACTGAACTGACACTGTTTCAATTTACTATAAACTTCCATGTGAAGCTGCTTTGACACAATCTACATTGTATAAGCGCTATACAAATAAAGATGAATTGAATTGAATTAAAGGTGCAGTATGTAAGTTTGACAACCAGTTGTTGAACTAGGTATTGCACTCCTGGATCAAAATAGACCCAAACGCGTGGGATGCCAGATTGAGTACAGGAGCGAGTGATTTAAACTGTGTTCTCAATAAAAGCAACGACACGCGATGGAGGGAATATTCTCCATATTAAAAGGAGTTTTTGTTCTAACCAACACCTCCAATTGATATATTAGAAACGGCTTCTCACAGCTGAACATGTGAAACCTATGACAGTAATGACCTCAGGTAAACCTCATGTGCTTTATTCAGTGCTAAATGCTAACAATGTGAGTTTGAATAGATTATAAACCTTACCGTTTCGTGAGTGAGTGCATATTCTGTGCTTCTGAAAGGCTGTTTAAATTTCTGTCGTGTTTCGTCTGGAGCAAACAGCCAAACTGATGTTTGCGTGTTGTTAGGACACGAGATTACAATGTAATCTGCTCACCTAATGTTTACGTTCGTAATATTCATATATTTTGCTAATTAATGATATTTATGATATTTATTCTTTGATAAAGCCCTTGAGATGTACCATCTCATTTTCAAGTATGTCCCACAATTAATTGCAATCACATAATAATAACACCAAAAGACAAAACATAACTTACACAACATCAAAAAATAATAATAATAATAATAATAATAATAATAATAATAATAATAAAAGAAGGGGGGAGGTATCCATTCATACATTTACATATATACATAGTACAAAAAATATATATACGAATCAGTACATCAAATCAATAATAACCTCATGTGGAACTTGATCTGTCTCATTTCGACGTCTGATAATGTCCATTTCGGTCACGAGCGCATGCTTTCAGAGCCTTTCTGAATGAATGAATGAAATACGCTGTTTTCCAAAAAGGCAATCTGGGGTGCTGAATTAATATTGGCTAAACTGTCATTGTGCAGGTTAAATTTACCTAAACAAAGACGGCAAAAACATTTTCAAAGCAGAATATCTGACTTCATCATTGTTTTTCAATTAAACAAGTATGTTCACTTAGGATGTTTCTTAAATATCTGCACACATATTATGGTGTTTTTATGCTTAGGAAGAGTCAAAAACTTACATACAGCACCTTTAAATTTCATAAACAATTGCAAAGAACATGAAGCAACAATTGAATGTTCATGATTTCAATGGTAAAAAAAAAATTAAGAAAAAAACAAAAAATGCTACAGTACAAATCTGTAATCTGGTTAACAGCAAGTCTTTTTTATATACACTAAAATAGTTGACCTTAAATTTACAGTCAATTACTGGATAATAATTGCATAACTTTTACAGTAAGGTACTGTATGTAAATTCACAGTAATTTACTGTGAGGTACTTCATAATAACAATTCTGTAAAAAAAATTTTTTAAGTGCCTGTACTAGCATAAAGATTAATGTGTATAAATTTCTATGTCGAATAAAATATTAATAGTGTTTGAATTCCTATAACTAACATGCAAAAGATACAGCCCTTTTCACAGTAAGTTGCTGTAATCATGATGCCTGCCTTAATTTAACAAAAAAAAAAAAATATGTGAATATGTAAAATTTAACAGTTAAATCCTGTATAAATGAAACTAATGTAATTTACTATGAAAAATTACAGTAACATGTTGTGAAATTCAGGAAATTTATTAAACAGTGTATATAATAAATAACCATTAATTGACTTTACCAGAATTCCCTTCACTTTTTATGAATTTTGTTGACATTTTTAGTTTGCTGTTTTTTTTTACAGTAAATAAATTATGCATTTATTTTACAGTGTTATTTACAGTGTTATATTATAAAATAGTAATATTATTTAATTAAATCTAAATAATAATCTAAATTTAAATAATCTAATAATCTGATAAAGATAACACACACACAAACACAATAATCATTTTGTGCCTGCACTTTAAAATTAAATTCAGGGTTTGCTTTACTTGTTTTAAGTTCTGCAAAATTAGCTCAGAATATTGAGATTTTATGTCTATATGAATAATAATGTTAATATAAAATGTTTTTATTAAATTGTTTTATATTTAATTAAAATAATTAGGGGAACAATTTATTTGTCTCAACAAAATCACCTATAATATGCATAATTAATAATTAACACTTTGTGTTGCTGTGTTAACCAATTTACTACAGTACATGAAAAAGAAATGCTAAAGACATTAGTCCTAAAGTAATTTACCATAATGCAAGTGATAAAAAAAATCTAAGTATAATGTAATTAAATGTCTATTAAAAAGAAAGGAAAAAAATGATATTTCCAAAACTATGCTGTAAATATAATGTTTTAGATTTAAATAAAGCAAGAATTCTTGGAGTATGCTTTATAAAAACTACCATTTCAGTTTTTATACCTCTTAGTATGATGCTAAAATCAATGCATATTAATATTTGTGAAATTTACAACCAGTTTTGCAGTGAAAACTACACCCATGTTTCTACACCCATGCATTCTTCCAGCTTATAATAATAATAATAATAATAACAATAACCCTGATCGACTATGAAAAATCTGGTTCTCTGTCATTTCAGTCTGTCATTCATAAATATGTATTTCTATAAAGCCTCTCCACAGCCCTTCTGTTTGATTGCTTAACATTTGGTTTCTTGCTCTTAGAGACTAATAAAAACTGAAGTATGTGGTGGCTAAAGCGTCTCAGGCTTATGAAATATGTACAGCCAAGTGGCTATTGGATATCTGAATGGAATTCAAATAGGCCGAGCGGCACAGCGGAGCTGCAAACACCACGCGGAGATCGATAGCCTTAAAACAGCCTGCTGGAAGGACGAGACGCACACCATCGCTTTGGATGAGATTCATTTTTAAAACCCATCCTGCATTTCAGATGGCATACCTTACACTTTTTTTAGTGAAGCTAATGACGAATACATCTGCATTTTTCTTTATAATTGACCGATATGAGTTTGCTCTTTATATACAGTTGAAGACACGATAATTCTTTTGCAAATATTTCCCAAATGATGTTAAACAGAGCAATGAAATTTTCACAGTCTGAGAATGTTGTTTCTTCTGGAGAAAGTATTATTTGTTTTATTTGGGATAGAATAAAAATGTTTTTATTTTTTTAAAACCATTTTAAGGTCAATATTATTAGCCCCCTAAAGCAAAATATATATAT
>CAIGQZ010032409.1:4751323-4767038 GCA_903798205.1 Danio tinwini
TGTCCTTGATAGTTCACAGTTTGTGATTGTAACTCGCGTGCACGAACATCGATTTGCCTGTGATTTCAGGCATTTGTCTGCGATTTCTCAAAATCTGTCGGCGAGTTAAAATCAGGGCTAAATTCATGCAGTCTGAACTTGGCATAACAGTCACAGGCCTAAAAAAAACACTTGTAAAAATTATAATTAAATTCCATTATAGTATATTATTATAAATATGGATGTAACTATTTACCTGACTTAAGATGCGATACGATTGACGATACTAATCTCACTATACGATTGTCAAATTTTTTTTTACAAAATTAAGGTGAAGAGCCCTTTAATTTTTCTTAAACGCTGCATATTTTTTTCCAAAATAATATATTCTCTGCCATAACTTCTGCCGTAAACATAGCGCCCCCTCTGTTAAAAAAAAGTATTGCGATTCGTTTAACATTTCTACCAGTTTGAATTGTCACATTCATTCATTCATTTTCTTTTCGGCTTAGTCCCTTTATTAATCAGGGGTCACCACAGCATAATGAACTGCCAACTTATCCAGCATATGTTTTACGCAGCGAATGCCCTTCCAGCTGCAACCCATCACTGTGAAACATCCATACAATCTCATTCACACACATACACTACGGACAATTTAGCTTACCCATTTCACCTATAGTGCGTGTCTACGGGCTTGTGGGGGAAACCGGAGCACCTGGAGAACACCCACACCAACATGGGGAGAACATGCAAACTCTCTCATATCGCGGCCTTGATTGTTCATACTGTGGGATTGCGACTCGTGTGCACGAGCATCGATTTGCCTGTGATTTCAAGTGACAAAAAAAACTTGTAAAAATTATAATTAAATTCCATTATAGTATATTATTATTAATAGGGATGTAGCAATTCACCTGACTCAAGATGCGATACGATTGACGATACTAATCTCACTATACGATTTAGTCACAATTTTTAACAAAATTAAGGTGAAGAGCCCTTTAAGTTTTCTTAAACGCTGCATATTTTTTTGCAAAATAATATACTCTCTGTCATAACTTCTGCCGTAAACATAGCGCCCCCTCTGTTCAAAAAAAGTATTGCGATTCGTTTAACATTTCTACCAGTTTGAATCGTCACATTGATTCTATTGTACACCTAGTGCGTGTCTACGGACTTGTGGGGGGAAACCGGAGCACCTGGAGGAAACCCACACCAACAGGGAGAGAACATGCAAACTCCACACAGAAATGCCAACTGGTCCAGCTGAGGCTCGAAAGAGCGACCTTCTTGCTGTGAGGCGCTTATACTATCCACTGCGCCACCGTGACACCCATTGAATTGTCACATATTTTAATACATTTTCAACTGGTTCACGATGAATCGTTACATCACTAATTAGAAGTTTACGATGTGACTATTGGGAATGATCACATTGCGATGCCGATGCTGAAACGATACATTGTGCAGTCCTACATTGTACAGTAGTTCTACTTACAGTAGAAAACAACAATGGCTCAGTGTTTGGACCAAACGTCCAGTGAGTGACCCGCGGGTCTCCGGCATTGAGCAGAACGTGATGTTGAAGGAGCAGACGTCTTTTAAGCAGAATTCATTTCCAGGAAGAAAAGGAATAAGCACAAGCACAAAATCAAAGATGTCTCTCACCGCCGAGCAAATAAACAGCAATTAAGAATCTCAATAATGCTTTAATTAAGAAAAGAGAGAGAAACAAAGGGCCGGCGGCTGTAAAATCGCAGCATTGGCTCTCACTATTGACTGCAGCCACTGGGAAAGGTCATCGGCAGAATGCAGGCCGCACAAAAGGTTGAATGAGGCAACCGAAGCAATCTTTGGTCAGTATGAAATAGAAATCTCAGGGCTGTACTCTGTTACGAACTTACTGAAGTGAGGGAGCCTGTGCTGTACTGCAAACTTTTACAAATGAAAGGAGTCTGCTGGGAAAATTGCTTCGCTTACTGGCGGCCAGACATACAGATGAGAGAAATAACGCTGATTATGGTTTATGAATTAGACGTGGAACATAACAGTCAATAGAGTATTTGCAAAATGACATTCCTTGATATTAGAGTTACTTGTATGTCATTCAAAAAAATAATAAATAAATTAAATAAATAATAAAAACATATATATATATATATATATACATATACATACACACATGTGCGTGTGTGTGTGTGTGTGTGTGTGTGTGTGTGTGTGTGTGTGTGTGTGCGTGCAAAAATGTGCACTTCAATTCTGACACCATTTTTAATTATTTATTTAATTACATCACAATAGTTTTTTTTTGTTTTTTGTTTTTTTATTGTCAGTTCTATTTAAAGAAAAAGTGTATGTATACAATTAGGATTGGCTTTTGGCACATTATTTAAAATATGTGGCTAAATCGCAATTAACTTGTTTTTTATTTTGATGAGGCCAGTGACAATTTTATTACAAGTAAAAATCTGAACCACGGAAAATGTTTAAAGGTACTCAGAGTCTGAAATGTGTCAAGATTAAGATAAAGCACATTTGCCAAGTTTTGACAATACCCTTGGGACTGTCCCGAATTCAGGAACCAAATCCAGTGTGTTGATATTTGTGTGAAATGTTAGCAAAATAGAACGGTAGGATGGTGGTTTACCTAAGAGAGCCTTTAAAGTAAATAAGTACAAATGTAAATTTTCTCCATTGATATAAAGATAACCAGATATCTAGAGAATCGTACAAAATACAGTGATGCATCCGTGAATCTGCACCTGTAACAAAGCGTATTGCTGCGTCATAAACAGAATCTAGTTTCCCGAGTAGCAACTGCATGCATATATAGATGATTACCAGAATGTACTCTACTAATTTCTTACAGGCCTTATTAGAAAAACATTTTTATGAGAAACCTAAGTTCGGCTTAAGCATTTTCAATAACTTGTCAATGTGTATATCAAAGACTAATCTCTCGCCAATCCAAATACCTATATACTTATAAGAACTAACTCTTTCTATTGATATACCATTTAAGGGTGTGATTGTTTGGTCTGTTACTTTGCAATGACTTGCTTAATTACCTTAACTTGCGTAATTAACCTAGTTAAGTCTTTAAATGTCACTTTAAGCTGAATACTAGTGTCTTAAAATATATACATGTTATTTACTGTCATCATGGCAAAGATAAAAGAAATCAGTTATAAAAAACAAGTTATTAAAACTATTATGTTTAGAAATGTGTTGAAAAAATATTTTCCATTAAACTGAAATAGTGAAAAGAAATAAACAAATTAAAATTGTACAATTTTAACTGTATCATGTTTATTAAAACTAATTTATACAAAAAGTCAAAATATGAAATGCTTTTTACCATCAACTCGAGCCCCCAGCATCCAAACTTTGCCTGTATATAAATATATATATATATATATATAAAGGAATATCAGAGTAACATGTTTTGACAAGCAGGTCTGTGAGCCGTTTGGATTTTTCTGCCCACATTTCATGTTGATTTCGAGTGCCGATTCGTCCTGCGAGGTCTAAGACTAGACTGCAGTTCTGACAGAACAAAGCGAGAGGAGATGCACTCGCTACTCTTTTTGGCAGGTTAAACAAAACCCAATCTCTGCGTCTCCATCAGAGTAGAGTCTCCCCACCGCGCGCCGTTTTCCCAGCAGCCTCGGCGCTCGGCACAGACAGATCTGTCTCACTTGGAGAGAGCCATACCTCACGGCCGGGGTTCTCCTGTCATCCACGTATTGATTTGACAAGAGAGACAAAAGGTATAACTCAGAGCTAATGCAATTGTGAAGACAAATGCTCAGCTGAGCGAAAGGGAGAAAAAAAAGAGAGTGAAGAAAAGGGAAGATGGGATGGGAAGGGAAAGGGAAGGTTTGCCGGTCGACAAACACTCAGATAAACAGCGGGAGGGAGGCCCCGACGGCTCTGGTTCGGGTCGGAAAAGATCACATGAATTTTTTCCAGTGCATCACAGGCGGAGAGTCTACAAACGCATGTGTGTGCAGTGTTTTAACACGCTCAGGGTTTATGCATCGTGTCACGAGGAATTTATTGAATGATTCTGGATTAGATTTTTTTTTTTTACTGGAACAGTAAAAAAGCTGTTGCTTGTTTCAACCATTTAAAATGAGCTGAAACAACAGGATTCTTGAGTTTTTTGGGACAGCGTAATTGTTTCATGTTCGATCTATTAAAATTGCATATCACAGGGAATATATTGAACAATTCTGGATCTGAATGTTACTCATTCATTCATTTTCTTTTCGGCTTAGTCCCTTTATTAATGGTCGCCACAGCGGAATGAACCACCAACTTATCCAGCACATAATTTACGCAGCAGATGCCCTTCCAGCCGCAACCCATATCTGGGAAAAATCCATTCACACTCATTCACACTCATACACACTCATACACACTCATACACACTCATACACTACGAACAATTTAGCTTATCCAATTCACCTGTACAGCATGTCTTTGGACTGTGGGGGGAACAGGAGCACCCAGAGGAAACCCACGCAAACGCAGGGAGAACATGCAATCTCCACACAGAAACGCCAACTGACCAAGCCGATGCTCGAACCAGCAATCTTCTTGCTGTGAGGCGACAGCACTACCTACTGCGCCACTGCTTCGCCAGCTGAATATGTTACTCAAACACACAAAAATTATTTTGCTGCTGCTTGTTTCAACTACTTATTTAAAATAAGCTGAAACGACAATATTTGAGTTTTTTGGGACAACGTAATTGTTTTATGTTCAATCAACTTAAAATTGCATCGTGACACATGGAATTTATTGAACAGTTCTGGATCGGAGTCTTTTAGAGGTACACAAAACAATTGTTTTGCTGCTGCTTGTTCAAACTACTTATTTAAAATGAGCTGAAACAACACAATTCTTGAGTTGTTTGGGAGACAACTTAATTTATGTTCAATCTACTTACAATTGCATAGTATCACAGGGAATATATTGAACAATTCTGGATCTGAATATGTTACTCAAACACACAAAAATTATTTAGCTGCTGCTTGTTCAAACTACTTATTTAAAATAAGCTGAAAAGACAATTTTTGAGTTTTTTGGGGGGACAACGTAATTGTTATATGTTCAATCAACTTAACTTAGTTAACTTAATTCCTCCATGTTGTCCCAACACAAATATATTGTGTGGAATTATTTTTTAACAGTGAACGCAAAACAAATATTTTTGCTGCGGCTTATTCAAACTACTTAAGAATTGTGTCGTTTCATCTAATTTTAATTAAGTAGTTTGAACAAGCAGCAGCAAAAATATTTGCAACCAACAGTAAACAACACAAGCTTAATGGAGACAGCTGATTGATCAAGTGGGTGTATTGTGTGCTACGTCAGACTTTAGTCGCCAAATGCATTTCCATCTCCCAGTGAAAATGAAAATTTAGCAAATGAAATACGTTTTCATTACTCCTTTCACATGCAATACTTCAAATTATGAATTAACACAGCATGATGGAAACCCAGCTACAGACTGACCTCCATTGATTTTCACTAGGGGTGAAACTTACAATAAAAAAACAAAAAAAACAAATCAATTAAACTTGTAGTAATCGACTCTTTGTTTAAAAAAATCTGATTTAACATCACTTCCTATCTGTAAAACATTTATTTTTTTAATTTATTTTTTATTAAGCAATATACAGCTTTGTTCCTGTAATTATATTATTAGTTGATGTAATTTCTGGTGAAATAAAAATCTAAATACATTGTTAAAATTCAGAATACAATGCCAAAAATAAGGAACAATGCATAGAAAATCTACTTTAAAATGAACAGACCCGTGCTGAGGGATGCAACGATTAACCGATTACACTATAAACCGCGCTTTAATTCATCACAGTTAATTAATAGTAAAGGCTTCTCTACACCGCATTTCTGCACGTAACAAAACTGCAGCAAAGAGTTATGCAAACTGTGCGCTAGATTGAAGTTCCGAGCTTGTACACTACATGTGCTAATACGCATCCACACTGTATTAACTATGGCTGAGGTTATATTAACTAAAGGCTGTTCACATGTTTTGTGCATGCAAGTTCGTTATTTGACTACATTTGTACTTTTTAAAAGGGAAATACTTAGCTAACATGAAGCTTAGATTTACATTAGACAAATAGTACTTCATTTATTTATTTATTTAGGTAGGTAGTTATTTAGTCGTTTATTTTTAGTGTCAAATTCTTATGTTTAAAAGCCAAAAACCTTTTTTTTTACTTATTTTTAAGTCAAGAGAAACGGACTACTGTTTGTTTTTAACATTGTTTTGTGCTGTATTATTTGGTAACTGAGCAGCAATAAATAACACTTTAAAATTAAAAGAGTTTTCATGTGATTTTCTAAACTACTGTTGTAGTGTTTTGAAATTAATGAATGCATAATAATCGTGATAACCATGACAAATTACACAAGTTATAATCGTACAACTAAAATCTATAATCGCTGCATTCCTACCCGTGCTTACTGTAAAGACATTTCATCTCATTGACATATTATGATTTTAAAATGACCCAGATTTGGATGACATTTAAACTGAGATTCAATTAGAAACATAACATCAAATAATAAAAATAAAATAGTACAATATTTTTTATGATGATTACCATACCAAACATACAAAGTATCAAATTGTGTGTAAATCAATTCAGATAAAAATGCTAAATATATACTCACCGGCCACTTTATTAGGTACACCGGTTCAATTTCTTGTTAACTCAAATTTATATTCAGCCAATCACATGGCAGCACCTTAATGCATTTAGGCATGTAGACATAGTCAAGACAATCTGCTGCAGTTCATATTTTCTTGGCACACTTTGGGTCCGTTAGTACCAATTGAGAGTCGCCACAACACCACAGCCTACCCGAGTATTGTTGCTGACTATGTCCATGACCACAGTGTACCCATCTTCTGTTATCTACTTCCAGCAGGGTAACACGCCATGTCATAAAGTACGAATCATCTCAGACTGGTTTCTTGAACATGACAATGAGTTCACTGTACTCAAATGGCCTCCACAGTCACCAGACCTAAATCCAATAGAGCACCTTTGGGATGTGGTGGAACGGGAGATTCGCATCACGGACGTGCAACTGCATATATTTCCAGTACCTCGTTGAATCCTGCCATGACGGATTAAGGCAGTTCTGAAGGCAAAAGGGGGTCCAACCCGGTACTGGTGAGGTGTACCTAATAAAGTGGCCGGTGAGTTTATGTCCATGTCAACTAATGGTCAAGTATAGCATTCATAATCACCCTTAAAAAAGTACATCTGTGATTGATGTTTGTACATTTTAATACACTGCTCTGGTACATTTCGGTCACAAGATCTTCAAATAAATTGGAAAAACTCATCCCATTAATCAATTAATCAATCAATCAGTTATTGATTGAATTATTATTCAAACAATCAATAGCTGCAGCCCCTTGTTGTCACCACAAAAATCAGCTTAATCAAATGTGGAAACCGGATTTTGTGCAACATTCATGAAAGTTACCGGACTTTTTTTTCCACGAGGCTGAAGTGACAGGACAAGAATCAATGGCTGTAACCTTCAATGTCGCGGATGTTAAAACCATCAACACTGTGATTAATCACACGGCCAAACGCAAGTCGACGAGAGGCTGCTTTTAACCTTACGCATCAGAGTGTTAATAAATATTAATAGCTTTCATTTGCACACCACTTTTAACTCTATTTAAGAGCTATAAAGGCAGCGCCAGTGTGCATTTGGCGCTGCGCTCAGATCACGGCTGCCAGCTGTAAAAGGCATTTGACAGGAATACTGAGGATCTAAGTGGCACAATATTGAATTGACATTTCCAGCTTGCCTCTGATCAACCGCAGTTTTCTTTAACAAGTCTGCGAAGGATTGCAAATAGACAGAGAGGCTCGTGACAGTGGTTCTTTCCATCCAAATAACCCATAATCAAAGCCTTGAATATTAACTGCTGGATGACTGGGGAATTTTAATGAAGGCGAATAATATAAAAGCCGTACATGTTTGAGAATGTTTTCAGTGTATAAACTAATAACATTGCACAAATGTTGTCTAATGAGTCGAGTATACAATTCAACACAGGCTCATTGGAAATACGTGCTTCAGCCTACAACTTTGTGAAACCACACAAACATAACATACGTGTGACTGCAGTTTCTTGGTAAAATGAATGCAATTTTTGTTCCTTTTCACTCGAAAGATTTTTACGAGTAAAGGATTATTTTTGTGCAGTTCTTCGCATATGTAACCCCGCCGGTCCCACACTCACATCGAGGTCATGGCACCAATGTAACCCCGCCGGTCCTACACCACCCAACCCGCTCCGAGCTGGGATCGAACCGGCGACCCTCTGCATGGGAGTCGGTTGCTCTAACAAGGAGGCTAAAGACCATGGCATCTAAGCTTCTGTCGCTAGAGTATCTTTAGAAGTCAGTGGAGTGAGGTTTACCTGCACAGCACTTACTAGCTACACATAACAGCAAATAAATACCACAAAATATCTTAATACCTATGTATATGGTTTGCTTTGTCACTTTGTACAGTGTTGTACTTCCACAAAAGAGATAAAAACTATGTAAAATCGAGTTTAAACTCTGTGGTCGCAGTGCACTTTTCTCTTGTGGTTGCTTTTGAAAACACTATTGGTTGGGTTTAGAAAAGGGTTTAGGTTAGTGTTTCGCTGGTCAGGTAATCTGTAAGACAAACTCCGCTTACCCCATCTAACATATTTCAGAATCACAAAAATTTAGACACCACCCTCTAGTGGGTTTGCCATCTGAAACGTGCACTAAAACATACCCAGAGCAATGTATTTTACGTTTCACAAAACTATAGACAGCGCCCTCTATTGAATTTGTCATCTGAAACGTGCAAGGAAACATTCCCAGAGCAACAGATTTTACGTTTCACAAAAAATGCAGACAACACTCTCTAGTGGATTTGTCATCAGAAACGTGCAAGGAAACATTCCCAGACCAACGTATTTTACGTTTCATAAAAAAAAAATGTAGACAGCAACCTCTAGTGGATTTGTTATCTGAAACGTGCAAGGAAACATTCCCGGAGCAAATTATTTTACGTTTCACAAAACATGTAGAAAGCACCCTTTCACAAAAATGTAGACAGTGTCCTCTAGTAAATTTGCAATCTGAAACGTGCAACGAAACATACCAGGACCAACGTATTTTATGTTTCACAAAAAAGAAGACAGTGCCATCTAGTGGTTTATCTGTTGAAATGTACAATGAAACATACCAGGAGCAATGTGTTTTACGTTTCCACAAAATGACAGGGCCCTCTAGTAGATTTGTCATAGGAAACATACAATGAAACATACCTGGAGCAATGTGTTTTACGTTTCACAAAAAAATATAGACCGCATGCTCTAGTAGATTTGTCATCTGAAAATCTGAAACGTGCAACAAAACATAACTAGAGCAATGTATTTTATGTTTTACAAAATTGTAGACAGCACACTCTAGTGGATCTGTCATCTGAAACATGCAGCAAAACATACTAGGAGCAACGTATTTTATGTTTCACAAAATTGTAGGCAGCGCCCACTAGTGGATTTGTCATCTGTAATGTGCAACGAAACCTTCCTGAAGCAACAGATTTTACGTTTCACAAAACATGTAGACAGCACCCTCTAGTGGATTTGTCATCTGAAATGTGCAACCAAACATAACCTGAGCAATATGTTTTACTTTTCACAAAATTGTAGATAGCGCCCTCTAGTAGATTTGTCATCTAAAACGTGCAATGAAACATACCCGGAGCAATGTATTTTACATTTCCACAAAATGGCAGGGCCCTCTAGTAGATTTGTCATAGGAAACATACCTGGAGCAATGTGTTTTACGTTTCATAAAAAATGTAGACAGCGCCCTCTAGTGGACTTGTCATCTGAAACGTGCAACAAAACATGTCCAGAGCAATGTATTTTATGTTTCACAAAATTGTAAACAGCGCCCGCTAGTAGATTTGCCATCTGAAACATGCAACAAAACATTCCTGAAGCAACGTATTTTACGTTTCACAAAATATGTAAACAGCGCCCTCTAGTGGATTTGTCATCTGAAATGTGCAATGAAACATTCCCGAAGCAACGTATTTTACATTTCACAGGAAATGCAGACAGCGCCTTATAGTGGATTGTATTCTGAAACATACAACAAAACGTTTTTTTTTTAATTGGTGATGTTTTGCAAGTTAGTTATATAAAAAATACCACTAATCGCAACACTTAACAACTCTGCATTTCGCATATTTTCCCAGTATCCTGCAGCCCTAGAATAAAGATGTTTTTAGCTGAAATTGTGGACCATACTGTAGTTATTAAATATATGTAAATCAATCGCTACAAACACTTCAAATAAAATAAATACAAAAAATACAGACAAAGTTAAATGAATGCACATCTCCAGTGATGAACACTTTTAGAACTGTTTGCAAATGTTGCTAATAATGCTAAAAAAGCTAATATTGTACTAAATAATATTCAATTTATTGCACAGACTGATTGTGTTTTACTTCATAAGATCTCAATTTATCACCAGGAGCAACTGGTATTCATTTAGTTATGCCTGTATGTGGAAAATGAGCCATATATTTTGACAGTAAGCCAACTAAATGTTCACTTCAGGCTAAACTACCCCTTTAAAGACATACAGTGTTTTTGGCACAGCAAAGTGGAAAAGCGCTGCTCTGATTTCCCAGTTTCCAGTTAAATGACAGCAATCCTTTAGGAGTCGCCGCCTTCCATTAAACACAAACTAATGTACAATTATTTATGCAGTTAAGTAACGATTGCATCTGAATGTGCTGCATTTGCATGTTCTGTATTCTTCCAATTAAAAGCTAATTAATTAGATACAATTCTATTAAAGAACAAATCCCACTCTTCAATACACACAACCTGAGGTCAGACACTGCTCAAATGTGAAAAGCTTCTCTCTTTTTTTGCCTGGTGTGAAACTAGAAATAGCAAGAGTTTCACACGCTTGAAGATATATAACAAGCTCTAGTATATGATTTTGATGCATTTTACTTGTCAAGTCAACCTGTGAAAATGAAATCTAAAAATATTCAACCAATTGCATTAATGCATGAATAATAAATTTAAGCAAAATCTGATGGGGACGGGTGGTAATTTATTAATTCAGGGGGAAAAAAGGCACACTAATACATGCATATACACAAATAATTCAATCATTCAGAAAAAAATGTCTATTGTAAAAACAATAATTTGTTATAGTTGTTATTATAACAAATTGTTTGGAAATTATTGGGTTTTGTTATTTACTTGTAAATGATCACTCTATTTTACTTTGTCAAGCAACCTGTAAATATTAAATGTAAAATATTTCTGGAAAAATTCAGGATAAATCCATGATTCATAAACAATTTAAAAAAGGTAAACAATTACATTATAATAATAACCATAAAAATGGGAGTTTTGCCTTAAAATTGCACTTTTCTACATTTACATAAATACAAAAAAACTGCAACAGTCATAAACTGTCATCTATATACATTAATAATCTATATTTTAATGTAAATAACTGTCTAATTCGTTGTTTATAAAATATTTTTTATATACTTTTTAAAGGTGCAGTAGGTAAGTTTGACACCCAGTGGTTGAACTAGGTATTGCACTCCAAGATCAAAACAAATGCAAGCGCGGGTTGCCAGATTGAGTACAGGAGCGAGTGATTTAAACTCTGTTTTAAATAAAAGCACCGACACTCGATAGAGGGAATATTCTCCATATTAAAAGAAGTTTTTGTCCTAACCAACACCTCCAATTGATATATTAGAAACAGCTTCTATTTCTCACAGCTGAACAACAGAAACCTATGACAGTGATCACCTCAGGTAAACCCCATGTGCTTTATTCAGTGCTAAATGCTAACAATGTGAGTCTGAATGCCATTTTACAGGACATTTATTGCCATGTACTGAAAGCAGCAGCAGATAGTTCACCTCAGATCTTGAAAATACAATAAACCGTTTGAACTTGAACTTTAGACCTAAACAGATATGAGTGATTCAGCATCTACATTTAATGATGTTAAAGATGGTTAACATGTATTAATCAGATTATAAACCTTACCGTTTCGTGAGAGTGCATATTCTGTGCTTCTGAAAGGCTGTGTTTAAATTTCTGTCGTGTTCCATCTGGTGCATACAGCAAAACTGCTCATCACTGCTTATCTAGTCACAAAGCGTGTTGTTAGGACACGCTGTTACAATGCAACCTGCTCACCTAATGTTTACATTAGTAATATTTATATAATTTGATAAATAATAACCTCATGTGGAACTGAATCGGTCTCATTTCGACGTCTGATACTGTTCACTGGAGGTCGCATTCTCATGCACGGACTCATGCTTTTAGAGCCTTTCTGAATGAATGAATGAAATACGCGGTTTTCCAAAAAGGCAACCCGGGGTGCTGAAATATAATTGGCTAAACTGGCATTGTGCAGGTTAAATTTACCTAAACAAAGACAGCGTTCTGGAACAGAAAAAAACATTTTTAAAGCAGAATATCTGACTTCAGAATTGTTTTTCAGTTAAACAAGTATGTTCACTTGGGATGTTTCTTAAATATCTGCACACATATTATGGTATTTTTTTAGAAGAGTCAAAAACGTACATACAGCACCTTTAATGTTTCTTATCATAATTTCGCTGCATTTTATTTGGGTTGGTCAACCAGTTACTATTGACTTTTTGTAAATTGCACAGTATCTTACTGTAAAATGAACTGTATTTTACTGTAGAACAGTTATGCAGTATTTTACTGTATTTTAAAGTCGCATTGCAAAAATTACTGCATATTTTACAGTACAGATATGCATATACTGTAATTCTGTAAATTCATATACAGCTAAATAAATGTTACTATACATGTAAATACAGTATTTTTCTGTCTGTAATTGATTTTCTGTAAGTTACTAGCTATCTGAACTTTAATAACTGAATTTTACTGTAGGAGAGTTATACAATAATGTTACTGCATTTTAAAGTTGCATCGTGAAAATTACTGTACATTTTACAGTTTTTATAGACATAAAATTCTGTAAATACATATACAGCAATATAAATGGGGCTGTAATTAATCTATATTTTATTTTATTTCCATAACTGTCTAACTTGTTGTTTATAAATTATTTTTTTTTATATACTTTTTAATGTTACTTATAATTTCACTGCATTTCATTTGGGTTAGTCAACTAGTTACTACTGACTACACTGTTAACATATACTGCATAAATTACACAGTGTTTTAATGTAAAATGAACTGCATTTTACTGTAAAGCAGGTATGCAATGTTACTGTATTTTGAAGTTACATTGTGAAAATTATTGTACATTTTATAGTAAAGACATTAAATTCTGTAGATACATATGCAGTACCTGACAAAAGTCTTCGATCCCAGTCGTAAGAACAACAACTTCTAGTCAATTATTTGGAAAGGTGGCAGAAGGTAGATTTTTTTCGATGAATCATCTGTTGAACTGCATCCTAATTATCACAAATACTGCAGAAGACCTATTGCAACCCACATGGACCCAAGATGCTCACAGAAATCAGTCAAGTTTGGTGAAGGACAAATCATGGTTTGGGGTTACATTCAGTATGGGGGTGTGCGAGAGGTCTGCAGAGTGGATGGCAACATCAACAGCCTGAAGTATTAAGACATTTGTGCTGCCCATTACATTACAAACCACAGGAGAGGGCACATTCTTCAGAAGAATAGCGCTCCTCCTCATACTTCAGCCTCCACATCAAAGTTCCTGAAAGCAAAGAAGGTCAAGGTGCTCCAGGACTGGCCAGCCCAATCACAAGACACAAACATTATTGAGCCTGTCTGAAGTAAGATGAAGGAGGAGGCATTGAAGATGAATCCAAAGATTCTTAATGAACTCTGGGAGTCCTGCAAGAATGCTTTCTTTTGCCATTCCAGGTGACTTTATTAATAAGTGATTTGAGTCATTGCAGAGATGTATGGATGCAGTCCTCCAAGCTCATGGGAGTCAGACACAATATTCATTCTGTTTCCACTGCAGCATGACTTTATATTCTATACTGGACATTATTTCTGTTAAGTGGCAAGACTTTTGTCTAAGCAAAGTCAGACCTTACTGTCCTAATTAAATAATTTTAAAAAAATCAAGACATGATCATATTTTATTTTGGTAAAATAAGCGAAATCTAGAGGCCTTTGCCTTTCATAAGCCTTTCTGATAGCAAATGATCAATTAGAAGTTAAGGTATTAGCGAACTGCTGCCAGTAAGTTACTGCATTCTACAGGAAATTGTAAACAGTGTACATTATTAATTAAATGTAGATAATAAAATGTAGATAATTAATAAAATGAAATCTAAAAACACTGAACTGCAGCAACTGCATAAAAAAATGTTTAAACACCAATGTGTTCAGCTCAATTGAAAACACTGCGTTTAAAAAAAAGTCTCAAATTATGTCTTGTTTCTCCTTATTGTGTTTACCAGACTCTTCAATATTGCAGGATGAGCTCAGATCTCGTCCTTGAACAAACGTCCAGCATTTTTTTCCTCTTTTCTCTGCAGCAAAACAAGGCTTTTGTTATTAATCTGTTGTTGCGGTGCCAGCTTCAGACACCCCAGTCTAAGAACCAAACGCTTTATAAACAACTCCGCGAAAAGACGCACTATTTATCTCCAAAACCACTTCCAGCATGTGGGCGCCGATCTAAAATATGGCTTTGTTTTGTTTGTTTTTTTGGCTGTGACTTGTTGGAATAACGGGTCAGTGTGCTACTACAAAACAAAGCAGAAAAATATTCCCCCAAAAAAAGACGCCTCAGATGTGAGCGTGAGCCTCGTTTCTGAATGTTAAAGAGGAAATTGAAGCATTCGATACAGTGTGATCTGACAAACACAGCTGGCTCTTTCAGACTGCACAATACTATCGCCTCAAGAGTCTCTTTCTCCATCTGTGAAAGCCATGAAATTACAACAGCTGAGTGCATCCGCGGCTCTCCTAAACACTTGGGTTAAAGACTTGAGCTGAAGATTACACACATACACACACACATAGACGCATGCATGACGCTGCAGTTGTATTTCCATAGAGGGGTGTTTTGCTGTGTAACACTGACCCCAATGACCTCTGACCTGGTAAAGCTGCCCAAAGGCTTCTTCTCTGCAAATCCTCATTCGTTTGCAATTACTGGCCATGGCCTTTCCTGACAAGTGCACTACCTAAACCTTCAGCCGTGCCAACAGAGACGCAAAGAGTGAGTGTTTCTGTAAGATTTTAGGCATTCTGGACTTTTTTAATATGCATTACTAGTAGCTCCGCCCTGCCTTAAAATTATCCATAAGCACAAGGTCAAATCACTACCTGTAAAGATTTTCTATTAGAGAAATGTAGTAATAAAAGATCTATTTATTTATGTATTATTATTATTATGTGGAACTGGAGCTTATTTAATGTGACAATTTCTTGTGATGTTGCAAATAATACAATCTTGTTTTTGCATATATAATTTCCAAAATGTCTTCAATGTGTTTTTTTCAATCCAAGTAAAATGAAAGTTACAAAGGGAAAAAAATATGTTAAAAACATGCAAATTAAAGACATAAATTTTTATCATCAGTATTAAATAAATGTAAAAAAATCTATATCTATCTATCT
>CAIGQZ010032409.1:4782038-4795434 GCA_903798205.1 Danio tinwini
GCAGCTCCATTTTTATATAGATTTCTTAGTGGATATATTTGTGTCATGTTATTTAAACTTTAACAATGCAATTTCTCAAATGTATACGCATTTCATTGAGCAATCGCATTTTTGCATGAATGCAACAATGGATTATTAAGGTTATATGTCGATCTTTGTGGAGATAAACAAAAATGCATTGTATGACTTGTAGAGCTGGGTGGTATATGAAGGTATATATTATTATTATGGTGTATATATATATATATATATATATAGTATATAGTTTATAATAATAAGGTCTGTCCACATAAAACTGTGGAATTTGTTCATCTAAAGTCATATTTTGTTTATTGCACTGTAAAAAATCCTGGGTTCCACACAACTGATTTGTGTTGAGGCAACATGAAGAAATTAAGTTAACTTATTTATTTATTTTTGTACAAATTTAAGTGGATTGAACAAAATAATTAAGTTGTCCCAAAAAACTCAAGAATTGTGTAAATTCAGCTCATTTTAAATAAGTAGTTTGAACAAACAGCAAACAAATAAATAAATAAATTGAGTGTAGCATTCCTAACCTACAAATACCTTCAATAAAATCTCACAATACCTACAATATTTAATAGATTAGTATAGGATGGCACACTGAAAAAATAATTAATTAGTAGATTAACTACATTTTTCAGGGTTAAATGGTTGCAAACAGTTTAAGGGCTGAATTTAAAGAAACAAATTAAAAATAGTAGTGTTCAACTTAATTTGTTTGCTTTAATTCAATGCAGTTCCAATATTTTATATACATATATTAGTTAATATATTTACGCGTCGCATTTGATATTTAACAATGGGATTTCTCAAATTTATTTCATTGTGCAATCACATTTTTGCACAAAATGTAACAATGGATTACTTATGTTACATGGCTATATTTGTGGGAATAATAAAAAAATACAGTGGTTGAGAGAGGATAACCTGCTGCAATTTAAGAAAACACATGCAATTACAAAAAACGCCAGCAAACTGAGAAAAGATTTTCATCCATTTGACAGCTGCAAAGTGCTGCAAATCCCCACAATGCATAGACCTAAAAAAAAAAAAACACGCAATTATTGATTTTTATTTGATGGCAAATTCATTTGAATATTAAGTAAAGATAATATTCTTCGAATACATGTTGAAGATTGTGTTTTATAAGTCAGCGCCAATGGCATAGTGGTTAGTGCATCGACACCACGACCAGAGTTAGATTCCCGCCTCGAGGTCCTATGCCGATCCTTCTCTTCTCTCTGCTCCCCAAGCTTTCCTGTCAATAATCTCTACTGTCCTATCCATTAAAATTCAATAAAAATTAAAACCCCAAAAAATAATTAAAAAAAAAATAAAAATTTTTTCGCAAATCTAACAAAACCTTTTTTTTAATGAGTAATATGCATTGCTAAAAGGGCTGTGTATTGGCAAGGGACTCATGATATGATACATATCACGATACATGGGTCACGATGTCACGATACATTGCGATACAATGAATATTGTGATATATTGCAATAGTTTGTATTAGTATGTGTGTCACATTATATTGACAACTTGATAAAGTCGGCAGAGAAATAAAAATTCAAATTCTAATTTATTTTCCATTCATTCCAATTCATCAGAACTGCACAGTGTGATTGAACAGATAAATATATATATATATATATATATGTGTTTCCTGAATATTTTAAGATAGATTTGCAAAGCTTACAAATTGCATTTTTTTTGTCTAATTCAGTACTCCCTGGTATAGTGATATGGTAAGTGCAGCCACACGTCAGCTCTTAAAGCTGGAGGCACCTTTAAATTTTCCGCCATGCTCACTCTTACTTACTTCTGATACAGTACTACTTGGCGTTTTGTTGATCGCGAGTTAGCAACATCTACAGGAGCGGAGGAGGAGGTAATTTGGCACAACTTGAACCGATACTTGAGGTTGGACTATTGAAACACTATCATAAAAGAAATTATTGCGATAGTTAGATGTATCAATATTTTTGCACAGCCCTAATTGCTAAGAATGAAATCTTGTCACGATTTTCTCAGTATTTAGTTTAAGATTAAGATAAAAATAGTTGTATTTCGGCCACATATTTACCTATCTTAACAAACAATACATAAATGGAAAGCTTCAGCATTCAGATGACGAAAATCTCCAGAAATTGACACTTATAACTGATTTTGTGATCCAGGGTCACAAAAGCCTTTCAGCTAATCATAATTCAGAGTAAAAGCCAACAAATGTATACTGTTATGCTTTTAATCGTTTGTCTTTCACTTTTAAGAACCAAGTGTGAAGTTGACCTATAGCTTAACGATCATGGAAAGCAATTTCTAACAAATTCAAAACATTTAAATGACTGGTAAATCCAGCTACTTATCTACTTAAAGTAAAACACTTTCATCTGTTGACTAATTACAGCAAATTAAGACAAATGCCTTGCAAGTTTTCAGAAATGTCTGCAAATGCAAATAATGCATCAAAGTAAAATAAATGCATGCTTTTCTAGATCAAACCATCTGAATATGGAATAAAGCAACTTTAAAGATGCTGAGATGTATTTAAAGGTTTTTATAGTCTGGGTTTTAAATCACTATGTAAATTTGAAAACACTCAGCAACAAGGACAAACATGTTTTAGTTTTAAGAAGTGAAATATTTTAAATGTGGAGACTTCGGTTTGCATGCAGTAAAAAAAAAGTAGTCTGAAAGACATCTGATGCAAAGCTGTCTACAACAATGCATGAAAACATCTTGAGTTAAGTGCACATTAGAAGTACAGAACAAAAGGTAACCAAAAAGACATGACACAATGTAATGCACTGATCATCATCTGGCGGCCCGCGGGCCAAAACCGGCCCGCTGAGCCGTTCAATCCGGCCCGCAACTGGATTCCAAAATTGTAAGGATCAAAAAGAAAATAGTGGTCCACACTATTAAAGCAACTAAAAATAACAACAACTGAGTCTCTTGTCAGAATAACCACCATTTATGACTATATTTAGGCTACACTTCCAAATGAGGACAGACTCAGACAGACTGCGGTGTTAAGCATTTATTGTTTAAAACAGGTTTTAGCGTAAGTGAAGACCAGGTGGGGTGTAAGCAGAGTGCACGCGACGTGTGTGTCATGAAGAGCAAGGAGGGATGCAGTAGAGAAGGGTGCGCGATGTATTTAAGGAGCGGGAGGAAGACGCGCGATTGCCAAGAGATTATCATTCGTTTGCGGGCATCCGGGAGTCTCTATGCATTTGCGGGAGACTCACAGAACTTCCGGGAGACTTGGGATGTCTGCCTCAGGACTAAAAAAAGGAGGAAAAACTATCTGGCACAACTTAAAATAGCATGGTAAATAAATAACCTGGTACCAGAACAAAACAGGTCACAAATAATGTTCGCACATCAAATGAAACATTAAGTGGGCTTAAATTCAAATCACAATGCTGAAACGGGCTACTCACAGTGCTTAATCGATGGCTTAAGTTACATTTCCCCTTGTTCACTTAGCCTAATTGAGTTGAGGCTAAATATCTATCACTCCTAGTGGTTGACTGTGGTATAGGTGATGGGAGCCTGAATCAAATGCCTTCAGTTTTGTAATGAAATTGAAAAAGTGTAAACATCAAACATAATGTTAAGCCAAAATGAGATTTTGATTTGATTTTCTTCTTGGGGGTCCGGCCCCCAAGGAAACTGTCTATTAAATCTCTGGCCCTTTGACAAATATAGTTGATGACCCCTGCTGTAATGGGTAACAATATTGTAATGGAATAAGGCACATTTAATTTGTAAATCATTCAACTCAATGCCTAAATCTCAAAACTAACTAGAACCTAAAAAAAAAAATCAAGCAAAAATATATAAATAAATAAAACATTGAATAAAAGTACACACTTAAAGGGATACTTCACCCTTTTTTTTATCTCATTCATTCATTTACCTAAAGTTTTTCTTTTGTTAAACAAACTCAATGCATTATTCACTGCCTAAATCTCAAAACTAATCAGTGCCTGAAAAAAAGCCCCACCAAAAATAACTAAATAAATAAATGCAAACTTAAAGAAATACTTCACCCCCAAAAAATATAATTTACCTCATTTATTAAACCTTTATGAGTTCTTTCTTTTGTTAAACATAAGAGATGTGGGATAAGTGTTGGCTTTCATAGTAATAATACAAATGACTATGCACTGTAAAAAGTAATTAGTTACTTAAAGCTTAATTATAATAACTTAACAGTTCCAAGTTACAACGGGTTTACTTACATTACTTTTATAAAGTCAACTTGTTGCTTTTAAGGCAATTGGTTTACTCGCTTTAATTAACTAATCACTTTTTACAGTGTGGGTTTGGGTTTTCCAGTCAACCAACATTTATCGAAATATTTTCTTTTGTGTTCAACAGAAAAAAAAAAAACTCTAATTTATTATGAACAAGTGAAGAGTGAGTTAATGACAACATTTTTTTTAAAAATATCATTTTGGGTGAACTATGCCTTGTTCAATCTACTTAAACTTGTAAAAGCTAACAAGCCAACTTAATTCCTTCATGTTGTGTGGAAAAAATCATTTTTGTTTCAGTGCTTTAAATATTATTATAAATACTTATATTTTAATATATATATATATATATATATATATATATATATATATATATATATGAACTTGAAAAGTACTTTCTTGTTATTTATAATGTATTTGATTTACTAGATTATCCGAAAACAGATTTTTATGTATGAATAATTTTTTGCTGCATTTCTAGTAAGAACTGCAACTATGTCATAAAATTATAGTAAAATACATAATATATATTTTTATTTAATGCCATGTCAGCAACAATGACCATTTTCATGGCAAAAAAAGATTGTATTAATAAATATACAAATAAAAACCCAAGACAAAAGAAAGCATAAATTAGATAAGATCTGCAGTCAATAAAAGCAGGACAGTTGTTGTTCAATACCGCCCACCCAAATTTGTAACCACTAAAGCTAGCAAACTTTGCTATGGCTGTGATATTTAATCCAGTGCAATAAAAAAAATTATTCATTGGATTTAACTAATTTCTTTCAAATAACTTGGTTGCAAACAACTTATATGGGCTGAGTTTAAACAAACAAATTCAGTTTAAGCATTACACTGAATAATAAAATTATTTCTGCAAAACTGTTGCAAACAATTTTGTTTGGGTTGAAGTAAAACAAACTAATTAAATTTAGCAATGTTCAACCTCATTTGTGCTTAAATTAAGCCCAAATAAATTGTTTACAACCACTTAACTTAAAAAATGTAGTAAATACAAAGAATGATCTTTGAATAATTTTTTTTTATTTGTTTATTTGCTGAAGACTTTTCTTTATGTTGTCTTGTGCAGCTGCTGCTGAGGAGCCATGCTGGTGTTGTTGTTCTTTATTTTATTCTTTCTATGATCTATGTTCTTCGTTTATTTATTTTAATTGAGTGAATGTTGTTAAATTAATTATCTATATTTTTGTTGCCACTTCATTTGATAAAAGACGATAAAACGTCTCTAAATAAATAGAAAATTGTATGTCTCGAGTTGCATGCCCTTTTTATGTTGCTGACCCCTTCCTAGACAAGCATTATAAATTGGGGTTCGTAACATTATGCTTTGTAGCGAGGTAAGAGGTTACTCTTAAGTCAGAATTCTTACTTTTGTTTGGTGTCAATAGCGTCCCCTTACTCCCGAGTTGGCCTAATATTTTTGTTTGATACTTTCTTTTTGAAACTTTGCATAATATTTTCATTATTGTAAATATTAATTTTGTATTAATATTTAATTTTTGTATTAACACTTTTGTTAGCATGTTGTTGTCTTTTTTGCTTCCACCATCATATGGTAAAATTGCCAGACCTTAAATGTTACTATGCCTTTTACCCTACACTATAATTTTTTTTTTTTTTTGTAATTTTACTGTTTATTTCTGGCAGCTGGGGTGACGGAAAAAAGTAAAATAACAACTGTTAAATTACAGAAATTTACTGTAAAATAACAGAGGTTGAATTACAGAAATTAATTAAAATAAAAAAAAATTAAGGAAATTTCTGTAAATTAACGTCCATTATTTTACCATAAATTTCTGTAATTAAGCAGCCGTTTCTTTACTTTTTTTTCTGGCTCCCTAGCTTGAAACCGTAAAATTACGGATTTGTTTTTTATAGTGTATAATAACATCAAAAGACTGTAACAAGTGTATTAAACAACATATAATACATTAAAAAGATATGTATTTTTGTCATGAAATAGCCGCACTGACAAAAAAAGATTAATTGGATTTACATTTAAAAAAAATGTAAGGTAAATGGTTGCAAATAATTTATATAGGCTGAGTAATGTTTAACTTAAATCATTTGTTTAAATTCAGCCCATATAAATTGTTTGCAACTACTATACCTTAAAAAAATAATAATAAATAGTAAATCCAATAAATCATTTTTGTTCAGTGTACCGCCTACTCAAAATCTCAACCCCTAAAGCCAGCGAGCTTCAGTACGGCTGCGATGCTCAATCCAAGTGTCCTTCCTCAGGCCAGACGCCTCGAAACCTCCACAACACTTCTCTATTCTTCCATCTGCGCTCACACACACATGGCTCCTCTACGCCACACTCAAGGTTTCTCCTATCAATCCTTGGCACGACGCCAACCTGTCAGCCAGCCGTGCTCCGCCGAGGACGGATAGAGCACCGGGAAAGTCTGCACGATAGCTCACGTCTCCCTATGATCATCAGCCTAATTAAGATCTGACTGCTTTTATGTGATCTTTAGTAGTACATCAAAATATCAATTTGAGACAATTAGCTGCTGAACGTGATAACTCAATTCATCATTCCTGAAGGATTTTTTTTCAATCTTCTCTTCAATGAGAGAAAGGAAAAAAAAAAAAGAGCCAAAATATTGACTCTTACATTCAGATCTGTGAATGTTTTCCGCCATGCATAGCAATGGACGTGATTTTTTCTCTCTCTCTCTCTCTCTCTCCCTCACTTTCTCACTCACAGGCTAATTTCAAGACATTAATTACAATTTTACGTTCTCATTAGATGATATAATTCCCTCTCCAAGTCGAGCTTCAAAATGACTGTGATCTCCCGCTCGCCATGTTTTCCTCGGCTTAGGGTAATTCGCATGAATTTAAATGTCACGAAACATCAAATAATGAATTAAAGAAAAGGATTTTAGCGGCCTACAATAAAAGAAAGTGATGCCTGTGAGCATGAAGCCCGTCAAGGCTTTAATAAAGGGGATGAACGGCTTTTTGTGCTCAACATCATCTATTAAAACACTCCAAATTGTCAGACGGAGCTAATTCAAGGTTTTCACACATATAACTTTATTATTAAAGATGAGTGTGTCGTAATGGATTGTGGGTCAGCTAAAGCCATGGAGTGCGTGCATACAGTCAACAATGAACTTGTTGCATATATGCAAGCTAAAAAGACAGATATTAAAAAACACATTTGGCCTACTCAACAAGAGAGTTTCTTTTCGCTGCGTTTCAATGGCAGCTTCTTTATTGCATTTATTTCTCTAATGCTTGTCATCCTTATGCATTTCCAAACACTTCAGCAGCCACAGAAATCGCTCTCTGAACACAACAAAACGTCTTGAAGTAGGACTAAAATGGCTTGTCTCGTTTCTCAAGGTTGCTCAATGATAAAGGACTTTTTTTTCTGCTGGAAAGAAGCTGCAGACGATCCTTGCTTGGCCCTGCTATTCTAAGCCCAGCGAAACCTGGTGACATTGGGTTTTTCTGTGACTTTGTAATTAATCGTTTTTCCTCGGATTCACCAATCGCAACAACAAAAAAAGAACTTCGAATACCAGAAATCTGGGAGAAAGCATCAAAGGGATAATTTATCGAAAAATGAATCATTCAATTACACATCCTTTATTGTTCAAAACATATTTCAGTGTCTTTCTATTGAAGTACATAGAAGATCATTTGAAAAATGCTGGTAGCTTGCACCCATTGACTTCCATAGAGAAAGAACATTTTGTATTGCCATATTAGTGTTTATTTCATTGCAAAAACTGATACTTTTTTAATAAAGAACACTTTTATATTACAAACAACACAAGAAAAAACGTTTTATAAATAAATATAGCCTCCCTTTTTAACGGTCTCAAAAGTTTTATAAAAATATAAAACGTAATGTGTATTTCTATAGCACATTTATCGTGTATGGCTATACACCCAAAGTGCTTCACAATCACAAGGAGGGGTCTCTCCTCACCATCCCCAGTGTGCAGCATCCACTTGGATGATGCGATGGCAGCCACAGGACAACGACGCCAGTGTGCTCACCATACACCAGCTATTGGTGGAGTGGAGAGACAGTGATAGAGGCAATGCGGCGGATAGGGATGATTGGGAGGCCATTATGGGTAAGGGCCAAAGGAGGGAATTTGGCACCCTCTTTGAATGTTATCACTCAATTAAATGGTCAGTGGTTATCAGCTGATAGATATGGACTAGTAGGGGCCTTCTGCGCCTACTGGTATGCTATATTAATAGTGAAGACTCCAGATCTGTTTTTACATTTTTGTGATGGTTGGGTTTAGGGTTGTGGTAGGTGTAGACGTTACTGAAATACAATTAATGGGAAATTTAATAAATAATACAGGGAGTGCAGAATTATTAGGCAAGTTGTATTTTTGAGGATTAATTTTATTATTGAACAACAACAATGTTCTCAATGAACCCTAAAAACTATTTTTGGAAGTAGTTTTGAGTTTGTTTTTAGTTTGAGCTATTTTTGGAGGATATCTGTGTGTGCAGGTGACTATTACTGTGCATAATTATTTGGCAACTTAACAAAAAACAAATATATACCCATTTCAATGATTTATTTTCACCAGTGAAACCAATATAACATCTCAACATTCACAAATATACATTTCTGACATTCAAAAACAAAACAAAAACAAATCAGTGACCAATATAGCCACCTTTCTTTGCAAGGACACTCAAAAGCCTGCTATCCATGGATTCTGTCAGTGTTTTGATCTGTTCACCATCAACATTGCGTGCAGCAGCAACCACAGCCTCCCAGACACTGTTCAGAGAGGTGTACTGTTTTCCCTCCTTGTAAATCTCACATTTGATGATGGACCACAGGGTCTATGGGGTTCAGTTCAGGTGAACAAGGAGGCCATGTCATTAGTTTTTTTTTCTTTTAGACCCTTTCTTGCCAGCCAGCCACGCTGTGGAGTACTTGGACGTGTGTGATGGAGCATTGTCCTGCATGAAAATCATGTTTTTCTTGAAGGATGCAGACTTCTTCCTGTACCACTGTACAGGTCGTTTTTCAGCCTTTCTTACCTTGGCCATGTCTCTGAGTATTGCACACCTTGTGCTTTTGGGCACTCCAGTGATGTTGCAGCTCTGAAATATGGCGAAACTGGTGGCAAGTGGCATCTTGGCAGCTGCACGCTTGATTTTTCTCAGTTCATGGGCAGTTATTTTGCGCCTTGGTTTTTCCACATGCTTCTTGCGACCCTGTTGACTATTTTGAATGAAACGCTTGATTGTTGGATGATCACGCTTCAGAAGCTTGGCAATTTTAAGAGTGCTGCATCCCTCTGCAAGATATCTCACTATTTTTGACTTTTTCTGAGCCTGTCAAGTCCTTCTTTTGACCCATTTTGCCAAAGGAAAGAAAGTTGCCTAATAATTATTCACACCTGATATAGGGTGTTGATGTTATTAGACCACACCCCTTCTCATTACAGAAATGCACATCACCTAATCTGCTTAATTGGTAGTAGGCTTTAGAGCCTATACAGCTTGGAGTAAGACAACATGCATAAAGATGATGATGTGATCTAAATACTAATTTGCCTAATAATTCTGCACTCCCTGTATAAACAATTCTCTTTAACTTCCAGCCGCAGCCGAATGTGATCTATAGCTGATTAACCATGTGGATGGATGATAACAGCCTTCTGAGCCTACCAGTATGTGCAGAAGGACCCTACTGGCCCATATATATCAGTTATTAACCACTTTACGAGAAGTGCCATGGGATTTTCAATGACCACAGAGAGTTAGGATCTCAGTTTAACATATCATCTGAAAGATGGAATAACAATGATAAATAATACATTGACATTTTTGAGCAACTTCTCCTTTGAGTAGATGTCCATTAGTGAGTCTAGTGGGTCCAATACACCACCATCTTATATATACTGTACAGTAAGTAAGCTCATCATGTCTTGATTTGAAAGAACAGGTTTTCTTCCTACTAAGAGCTGGATTTAAAAAACTTTTTGACTTCTAGTCAATTTTCTTTTCCTACTATGGAAGTAGATGGGTTTCAGCAACCAAAAGATCTTCTTTTGAATTCAACACAACTCATAAAGGTTTAAAACCACATTAAATATGAGGTTAATGGGCCTTAATTTGCAACTACGAAATCCAGAAACCAGCCACCAATTTGCATCAAAACAAAAATGCCAGACAGTGCGCAACTTGCAGTTGTAATTCGCACGCATCAAAAAGTAGGCGGCACTTCAAAACCAAATAGTTTTAAAATCAAAAGGTCAGAGCAGAAATAATTATTGTCACGCGTTAAATATTCAGAAAAGCTCCGATTGTCTTTCATGCTGAGGTGCAAGGTTCGCTCTCAGCACGTCTCCTCCATTTCCCTTCAACTAAAGAAGAGAACGCGTCTCGTTCTGCAAAGCCCATTAAAAATCAAAAAGTTTAGTATGTCTAATTAAAATGTAAACAGAGTAATGAAGACATCAGTGATTTAAGGCGATGTCTCTCTCCTTGCCACCGGGGGTATGATAATTACTCAAGCAAATGTGGGAACGCTGGAGAATCTGCGTCGCACCGCCTAGATTAACAGTTCTGCTGCTAAAACTGGTTTTTCCCACCAGGGGATTGAGTGTTCGCTTCCAATCCCCAGCAGGCAGTGCGCTGCCACTTCGCTTTATGTAGCCAGACAGCTTTAGTGACCAGGGACGGCGAAAACAAAAGCTCCGACTCATTGTTTGAAATGGCAGAAAAAAAAAGAAAGGATGAGAGCGTCGCTTATGTTCCGTTCTAATAATTCACATCGTTTGTTTGAAACGCAGGCGCTGCATTAACTTGCTCGCCTCAGACACCAAAAGAGCATTTGCTTTTCCTCAGAGTCTGAGTGGGTTAGCGAGGCTATCAGAACAAACAAACAAAGCGAATATAGAGAGTCACGTTAGCATAGTCTCTCTGAAATATAACTAAACTATAGCTGAGAGGTGACAGCAGGAATTTCAATATGTCAGAACTGGCAAGATTGATTCATTTTAGTGAATCACTTCAAACGTTTAGTTGCTTCTATTCTGTGTAATTCAATTCTACTAGTTAACAAGAATAAGCCATAATTGGTAGATTTAGAAGTAGATTTCTGCAATACTTTCATCCAGACATAAAACATTACAGTGAAACAGTTTGAAATGGCCATTCCAATAAAGAGATTTAAATTTAGCTTTAATGATTCATTTTTAATCCCGTTAAAAAACAAAAAGTGTTCAGAAAAGGGTTTTTAATAACATAATTAACTACTACTCACTGGATAAATGAACTGATTAAAGCCCAATCCCAATTCTACCCCTTACCCCTACCTCTTGTTTTGCGCATTCCCGTAAAGGAGTAGGGGTGTCCTAATTCTTTTTAGCTTAAAGGCGTATGGCTAAGGGGAAGGGCTAGATAGCCCTTGAAACTGAGATTTTTCAGGACCACACTCGAAACCAAAGAGTATAAACATTTCCCACAATACACCATCTACGACATCAGCATGGCTGCACAAGGAAGTGAGGAGATGCACAAAGTTTTTATTACTAAATTTTACTACAGACAAGCATGTTTTACTACATTCATAACGGCGTTCGTGTTTTACCGTCTATGATTTTTAAATACTTTCACATCTAACACTCAAATACCCAGTCAGAAAAGTCTAGTGGCTGGGAATTAGCTTTTTACAGTGTCTGTTATAATGTTAATATTGTTTTTGGTGTGTTTACATGAATATGGCCACGGTGTAAATGCACAGTATAGTTATGAGCTTATTGCCACATTATATCATTATGATAACATGATATTGTTGCCTTTAATGATTTCCTGATCATAAAACCCCAAAAAATAACACAACTGGAATAACAACAGCAGTTGAGATTGTCAATCTCATAAGAAGAGATCACAATGACATATGATAATGTGCGCAGGTGTTGTAGTGCTGTCCCATTACTTAGGAGTAAATTTTGAAGCCCTTCCCCTTCACACTTCAAGTGCCAAAGGGGAAGGGGAAGGGGTAGGAGTACAAAACAGAATTGGGATTGAGCCTTAAACTCTATTCAGTTACAACATTGCTTTAAAATGTTTACAAAAGAGTTTTAATTTAACATAATTAACTCTCAACTTTCTATGAACTAAGCAACTTTCTGACTGCTCGTCCATTAAAGGCATTTTACTGATATAAAATATTAACTCGTTTCAGAGAATCAGTTCAAAATCTCTATTTTAATGAATCAGTTTAAATGCAACATTGCAAAAATATTTGGTCAAACATAATGGTCTGATCTTTACTGTAGTTTACCAACATAAAGCATTTTTCAAATCATTTCATCGAATCAGTTCAAACTGTCCAATTAAAGCGATCACGTCAAACTCCGACAATACACTTTAACACCTTTAAAGTGTTACATCTGAATCGGAAATCAAGAGAATCGGGAATCAGTTTAAACTGCCCAAGCGTTAAACGTATCTTAATCCTAAAACCTGCTAAAATAACTAAACAAACATGATTACATCTCAGAGCAAATAGATAAATGTTCAAATCTGAGCATAAAAATATGATCTAACCTCAACTGAGATATTCAAAATCATGCATTTTATCCTTTTCTACCAACATCAACAAAACAATTATGTTCAATAATACTCTATAAAATATTACATTAAGTTACCATCCACCCTCAAAGAGTTAAAACCAAACCAATTGTAAGTTTCTGTTTTGTTTAGGTGGTTGTTATTAGGCTAAGTGTATATGTATTTGTGTGTGAGGACTTGTTTGCCAATTTACGAGGACAGGTTTTTGTATAATGACATAGTTGTACTATTACTGTTGTTTATGAGAGCATGCATGATGTCTTTGTAATTCAAAATGCTTCAAAATCACACGGAGACGTCTGACATTCAAATTTTGCAACATGTTTCTTGTGAGGGTTAGGGTTAGGTGTAGGGCCACTTTTTACTGTATAAAATACATCATGCCTATATAAACTTCCAATACCAATGTACAGTTGAAGTCAGAATTATTAGCACTCCTGAATTATAACACCTCTCTGAACAGTGTCTGGGAGGCTGTGGTTGCTGCTGCACGC
>CAIGQZ010032409.1:4840624-4851713 GCA_903798205.1 Danio tinwini
TTCATTCATTCATTCATTCATTCATTCATTCATTCATTCATTCATTCATTCATTCATTCATTCATGTATTTTTTTATTTATTCATTCATTCATGTATTTATTCATTCATTTGTTTATCTATTCATTTATTTGTTTATCTATTTATTCATATAATGATTTGTTTATTTATGTATTTGTTTATTTATTCATTTTATTTATTTATTCATTTATTTGTTTATTATTTGTTTATTTATTCACTCATTTGTTTATTCATTTATTTATTTTTCATTCATTCATTCATTTATTTTATTTATTCATTCACTTTGTTTCATTCATGCTTTTGTTTAATAATTTATTAATTAATTTATTTGTGTGTTTATTCAATCATTCATTTATATATTTATTAATTCATCTGTTTATTCATTCATTCATTTTCTTTTCGGCTTAGTCCTTTTATTAATCTGGGGTCGCCACAGCGGAATGAACTGGCCAATTATCCAGCAAATGTTTACGCAGCAGATGCACTTCCATCTGCATCCCATCACTGGGAAACACCCATAGATTCTCAATCACACACATACACTACGAACAATTTACCATACCCAGTTCAACTATAGCGCATGTTTTTGAACTGATGGGGAAACCGGATCACCCGGAGAAAACACACGCGAACACGAGGAGAAAACGCAAACTCCACACAGAAACGCCGACTGACCCAGCCGAGGCTTAAACCAGTGACCTTCTTGCTGTGAGGTGACAGTGCTACCCACTGTGCCACCGTGCCACCCTAAAATTAAACAAACAAATTAAATTTAATAATGTTCAACTTATAAATTGTTTGCAACCACCTACCTTAAAAAAATTGTAAATCCAGTGAATCATTTTGTTCAGTGTATGATATATGTGAGAAATCTATAAATACTTAAATAATTCAATACATCAATGCACATTTTAATAGATTTTTGCATTTTTAAATATATAGTGATATTGAAGTTTGGTAAATGTGAGAAATAAATATCCATAACTACGTAAACAATTAAATATGTGATTCTCAATACATCATTGTGAATCTCTAATAAATGAACTTGTACATTGTATTGTCTGCAATAATAATGCCACTAATTTATGTAACAATCGAAATCATGACTGTTGCAATAGTCGTGAGTTGATCAAATTTGCAATCACATTACATTATGTGTAACTGCACTGCATATGTTTGTTTGATTCCATTCAGCTTGTCTGAAAAATGCACTGAAAAAATAAATGTTCATTGGATTTACAACACGTTAAGCCCATTAGTATTAATTGAGTTAATTAATTGTGTCAACACCACAGCCTACCTGAGTATTTTTTGCTGACTATGTCCACCTCTTTATGACCACAGCATACTCATCTTCTGATGGCTATCTCCAGCAGGATAACACACCTTTTCATAAAGCGCAAATCATCTCAGACTGGTTTCTTGAACATGACATTGAGTTAACTGTACTTAAATGGCCTCCACAGTCACCAGATCTCAATCCAATAGAGCACCTTTTGGGATGTGGTGGAACGGGACATTCGCATTATCAATGTGCAGCCGACAAATCTGCAGCAACTGTGTGATGCTGTCATGTCAATATGGACCAAAATCCCTGAGGAATATTTCCAGTATCTTGTTGAATCTATGCCACAAAGGATTAAGGCAGTTCTGAAGGCAAAAGGGGGTCCAACTCGGTACTAAAGGTGTACCTAATAAAGTGTGTAAATTGTAAGCCATTTTGTCAGTGTGTGTTTAAACATAAACATGAAAGTCTGTCATTCCCATTGTCCATGAAAAAGTATTATGGTCTTCCATAATCATCATAAACCATCTTTATAATGGTTAATATCTCACCCGGTGAAGTTTGGCTCCAGTGTGAGCTATATAAGTACTCATTAAAGAGGGTGATGAAATAGTCCTTAAACGCATGACATTACACCTTAAATGTGTTTTTCCCTCACTTCAGCCGCTCATCCCTGCTGTGGTTAACAACAGCCATTTATCTAAATGGATTTCAACTGATTAACCATTTAAGTAATAATGATCGGGGCAGTGTAGACTCTGCATTAGCCGCTAATTTGATAGGAATGTGTTTCTAAGGTTGTTTACTTAGACACACACGCACACACGCACACACACATGCATGCACACACACACATGCATGCGCACACACACAGTGAAATTGCCTGGTTCCTCAGGACTGGGGTTAGGGGTTTGTCCAGTCACGTGATGTGCTGTTTTTTAACCTTCTGCCTGCAGACTTCGCTGTCAGCTTCCATCATTTCAACTGAGCTTGGCAGAGATTTCATGAGATTTTTTTTTCCTTCATTCGTTCTTTCTTTTCTCGATGGAAGCACAGGCTTTAGAGAAACAGCCAAACAATGGTGGCTCTGAAAGCATGGCTTTTAATGCGTTTCATTTAATACTTTTAAACGTGGTCTACAATGCTGTTAATAATGTCGACAATATCTTAATTTAGTATTAATATCTAATTTTAATACCAATAATCTCTCCGAGCCAAGCACATAGATCAGTTCTGCTCCGATGAACCAAATCAAAACAAAATAAGCGTTATAAAGAAGGAAAAGAAATGATGCGTTTTCCTTTTCACTGATGTGACTTGCTGTTTGTCAAACTACTTATTTAAAATGAGCTGAAACAACTCAATTCTTGAGGTTTTTGGGGGGACAATTTAAAGGTGCAGTAGGTGAGTTTGACACCCAGTGGTTGAACTAGGTATTGCACTCCTGGATCAAAACAACCGCAAGCGCAGGTTGCCAGATTGAGGACAGGAGCATGTGATTTAAACTGTGTTCTAAATAAAAGCAACAACACTCGATAGAGGGATTATTTTCCATAATAAAAGAAGTTTTTGTCCTAACCAACACCTCAAATTGATATATTAGAAATGGCTTCTATTTCTCACAGCTGAACAACAGAAACCTATAACAGTCATCACCTCAGGTAAACCTCATGTGCTTTATTCAGTGCTAAATGCTAACAATTTGAGTCTGAATGCCATTTTATAGGACATTTATTGCCATATACTGAAAGCAGCAGCAGATAGTTCACCTCAGATCTTGAAAATACAATAAACTGATTGAAATTGAACTTTAGAACTAAACAGATATGAGTGATTCAGCATCTACATTTAATGATGTTAAAGAGGGTTAACATGTATTAAATAGATTCTAAACCTTACCGTTTCATGAGTGAGTGCATATTCTGTGCTTCTGAAAGGCTATGTTTAAATTTCTGTCGTGTTTCGTCTGGTGCAAACAGCAACACTGCTCATCACTGCATCATGAAGCGTGTTGTTACGACACGCGGTTACAATGTAACCTGCTCACCTAATGTTTACGTTCTTAATATTTATATCATTTGCTAATAAATAACCTGGGGCCCGTTTCAGAAAGGAGGTTTAATTAACTCGGAGTTTAAACTTGAACTCTGAGTTGATTTACCGAGAGATTAAAAACTTTATTCAAATTTAAAATTCAGAATAGCTGATCTGGGTTGGGTCAATCAACTTTGAGTAGACCAACTCAGAGTTAAGCGCACACACCGCAACTATAAAAAGACATTATCAATGGAGCACAGATATTACGAGTTCTCCAGCTGAACTTGATGTGCTCATGCAAAGTTATAGCAAATATGCCCATATATTTAAAACAGCAACACCACTGCATCAGTGAGAGAGTGAGACAGTTAGCATGGGAAAACAGCTGCTTAAGAAAAAAGTAATGTAATGTGTGACGTTTATTGCCCATAATTTTGAAGTTATTTCAGATGTAATTGCATTACATTACATAAAATAGGCTAGTGCATTTCTACAACAAATTTGACAAAACAAGAATGCATATAACCTTAGCTTATGGTCAGTGGAAATTCCCATTTTTACACACATTGATCAGTTTTAATAGATTTAAGTGCACTTGTGTGTTTGCCTTTTTTATTGTTTATGCATGGTAGAGGTGGATATGACATTTATAATGTAAGCAGAACTTTAAAAAAAAGCTTTAAGGAGTAATAATCCCATGAATCTAGTTAGTAACGTTACATGTGTCTGTGGAAGGTCAGTGAATTTAAGCTAATTAATTATTAAAAAAGGATAAGCTATTCTCGTACGTGACTTTGTTCTTTGTGTGACTGAAATGTATTAGCTATGTTTCCATCCAAAAATCCAAATTAGATTCATGTGAAAACTGGAATATCGCATAAAAGATGAGCGAGTAAAGCAGCGTTTCCATCCGACCAGTCAAAGAGAACAAAATTGTCACTTACTGATTAACTGACGTAAATATCAACAGTAAAAACAGAATTTACTGCAGTAGAAGAAGCTGCGTGAACCTGTTCTTTATTTAATAAATGACTTGTGCCTCAGAAGACAATGCTGACCTGACACACAATGAACGCGTGGTGGCGTTTGAGACGCGCATGAGACGCGGAGAACAGACGCTCTTGACACGCTGTAGACTCTCTGAAGGTAATTAATAATATAATAATACTGAAACGGTTAAGGCGTTTTAAAATGACCAAAACAACATTTCAGATGTTTTACAGTGTGCTCAACATGCTGGTTTGTCCATTTACGCACATTTTCATCATCGTATGATCTCTTATAACGAACCTTTTTAAAGCATAGATTGGAATTTGTGCGGTGAAAGTGTTTCCATCATAGTTTATGCGCATCTTTCCTTATCGAATAAAAAGTTTCTCTTTCTCAGTTTTGCGCATATGTTTATTATGCCTATTTTCAAAAGTTATGTTCATCTTGGCGTTTCCATCAACCAATTTTTTATGCGCATATCCAAAATGCACATTAAAATAGGTGTGTGGAAACGTAAGTCTAAGGTGAGAAATACCGTTTTGTCTTTAAAAAAGGGGAGGAGACCGACAGAAACTCTGAGTTTAGAGAATAAAACCTGCTCCTGACCAGGTTAGGTTCACAGAGCAAGTTACCACTGACTCTGAGTTAAAGTTACCTCTCTTTCAGAAACCGGCTTGACTTACCCTGCTTTCTCGAGTTTGACAAACCTGCCATTTTGAAAAGGAAAACCCAGAGTTTCTCTCATTTCAGGGTTAAAATACTCTGAGTTTTCACTTAACCTCCTTTCTGAAACGGGCCTCTGATGTGGAACTGCTATAAACGTCTGCTATGTCCACCGGAGGTCGCATTTTCGGTCACGGACGCATGCTTTCAGAGCCTTTCTGAATGAATGGATGAATGAATGAATGAATGAATGAATGAATGAATGAATGAATGAATGAAATACTCTGTTTTCCAACAAGAATTATAATTGGCTAAACCGGCATTGTGCAGGTTAAATTTACCTAAACAAAGACAGCGTTCCGGCAAGGAAAAACCATTTTCAAAGCATAATATCTGACTTCAGTTAAACAAGTATGTTCACTTGAGATGTTTTTTAAATATCTGCACACATATTATGATATTTTTATGCTTTAAAAACTTACATACAGCACCATTAATTGTTTTATGTCCAATCCACTTAAAAACAACAACAAGCTAACTTAAATCATTCATTTTGCCCCAACACAAATCGATTGTGTGGAACCCAGCATTTTTTCCAGTGTATGCGTTCATGTGTTTGATATGTGTTGATTTGTTTTACTTAAATTTGTAAACATGATTACGCTAATGTTTTCTTTTCATTTTATTAATTCATTATTAGTGTGGCACGGTGGCTCAGTGGTTAGCACTGTCACCTCACAGCAAGAAGGTCGCTGGTTCAAGGGTTGGCTGAGCCAGTTGGCATTCCTGTGTGAAGTTTGCATGTTCTCCCCGTGTTGGCGTGGGTTTCCTCCGGGTGCTCCGATTTCCCCCACAGACCAAAAAACATGTGATATAGGTGAATTGGATGAACTAGACTGGCCGTAGTGTATGAGTGGGTGTGTGAATGAGTGTGTGTTTTCCAGTACTAGGTTGAGGCTGGAAGGGCATCTGTCGCATAAAACATACAGTATTCTGGAATAGTTGGCAATTCATTCCGCTGTGGTGACCCCTGAAAAATAAGGGACTAAGCAGGGGAAAAATTAATGAATGAATATATATTTTTAACTAGTTTAAGGAGATTGAACATAAAACAATTAAGTTATGTTACAATTAACAAATAAGTACTTTGAACAAACAGCAAACGTAATTTTTTGAGTGTTTGTTCTTTTCATTTTAAGATACTATGAAAAAAAATAAGAATAACTTAAGCTGAGTCAATAATGAGTTATGCTTTCTACATTGATAGAAATGGCATTCAGTCGAAAGTCTTGATTACCAGTCAACGGGGCTTAAAGAGGAATAACGGACTGGCGACACAGACGAAAGGCAGAGACATTAAAGGTTTGGTTTCACATTATATGATGATGCGTAGGTCTCGGGCTAACGTCCTAATGGGGACAAGCTCGCAGTGGATGAAGCCTACAGAGGATTAGATAATAAATATTGTAATAAATTACATTACATCCTTTTACATGACATCATGTTCTTTTAGAATGTATTCATTTCATTCACTGTAAAAATGCTGGGTTCCACACAACCGATTTGTGTTAGGACAACATGAAGGAATTAATTTAACTTATTTGTTTTTACAAATTTAAGTGGATTGAACATAAAACAATTAAGTTGCATGTGTTGGTTTAGCACATTTTAAATATGTTTAAAACAGCAAACGTCATTTTTTGGGTGTTTGTTCTTTTCATTTTAAGATCCAATGAAAAAAAAAATTGAAATAACAGGTTAAGCTGAGTAAATAATGAGTTATGCTTTTTACAAATCTAGAGCCAGGCAGTCAGATTTCTAATTAGTCGAAGGTCTTGATTACCAGTGAACAGGGATTAAAGAGTGAATAATGGGCTGGCGACTCAGACCAAAGGCAGAGAAATTAAAGGTTCGATTTTGTGATGATGTGTTGCCAAGTCTCTTTATGGTCTCGGGCTAACGTCCTAATGGGGACAATCTCGCAGTGGATGAAGCCCACAGATGATGCGATACTAAATATTGCAATAAATTACATCACATTCTTTTAGAATGCTTTCATTTTTTAATTCACTGTAAAACATACTTTGTTCCACACAATTTATTTGTGTTGGGACAACATGAAGGAATAAGTTAACTTATTAGTTTTTACCAATTTAAGTGAATTGAACGTAAACAATTAAGTTGTCACCCAAAAAAAAAAAAAAATCAAGTATTGTGTTGGTTCAGCCCACAAACATTTACATTTAGTAGTATTTACATTTACATTTAGTAGTATTTACATTTACATTTAGTTTGAACAAACAGCAAACAGAACAGTTCATTCTTTTTTTTGTTTTAAGATCCAATAAAGCTGCATGGTGGCGCAGTGGGTAGCACGTTCGCCTCACAGCAAGAAGGTCGCTGGTTTAAGCCTCGGCCGGGTCAGTTTGCGTTTCTGTGTGGAGATTGCATGTTCTCCCCTTGTTTGTGTGGGTTTACTTCGGGTGCTCCAGTTTCCCCCACAAGTTCAAAAACATGTGGCATAGGTGAATTGGGTAGGCTAAATTGTCCGTAGTGTATAAGTGTGAATGGGTGTGTTTGGATGTTTCCCAGTGATGGGTTGTGGCTGGAAGGGCATCCGTTGCGTAAAACATATGCTAGATAAGTTGGCGATTCTTTTCGCTGTGGCGACCCCAGATTAATAAAGGCACTAAGCCGAAAAGAAAATGAATAATTGAATGGATCCAATGAAAAAAAAAATTGAATAACTTAAAGCTGAGTAAATAATGATGCATCCAGTCAAAGGTGTTGATTCCCGGTAAACGGGGCTTAAAGAGGGAATAACGGGATGGTGACAAACAAAAAACACAGAAATGAAAGGTTTGGTTTCACAGATGATGTGTAGCCGAGTCCCTTTATGGTCTCGCGGTAACGCTCTAATAGGGACAAGCTCGCAGTGGATGAAGCCCACAGAGAATAAGAAAATAAATATTGTAATGTAACATGACATTCTTTTAAATGACATCATGTTCTTTTAGAATGTTTTCATTTCATTTATTTCATTCACTGTAAAGAAATGCTGGGTTCCACACGAACAATTTGTGTTGGGACAACATGAAGGAATTAAGCTAGCATATTTGTTTTTAGAAATTTAAGTGGATTAAACATTTTTTGAGTGTTTTTTTTGAGATTTAATATTAGCATTTTGTGTCTCCAGAATGTGTCTGTAAAGTTTCAGCTCAAAACACTAATCAGATTATTCATTATACCTATCTGTATATTGGAAATTGGAGCTTGTAGGACCTTGTAGCTGTTTTTGTTGCCTGTGCCTTTAATGCAAATGAGCTGGTTCTCCCCGCCCACCATTCCCATATGCATGTCAGAGTCCATTGAGATTGCTGATGGGTGTAGCCTTCACCTGCTGCGTCTCACGCATAAGCTGCACAGTGACAGACAAGGATAAAGCAGATCTCCCTTACTACAGTAAGAACTTTCCCAACTGTTATTTGATATATTTGTTGTGAAGTTAATTCAAGCCTTTCTGCAAATGATGAGTTACACACAATGCCATTATAAAGTTCACATGTGCATGCGCGAACACACACACCCACACATATAGCTTTGCATTGTTTTTGCACGGCAAATATGACAAGATACACAATAATATCCACTGCTGTATGGACATTTGTTATGTTTGTGTACAAAATAATACCTTATTTACATCCACAAACTGGGATTGAAGCATCTTATTTTATTATTGTACTGACTTTTTGTGGCTGTGGTAATGAATTACAGTGATTTTACTGTATTTATTACAAACATGCACTGTTTTGAAAACGTTTTAAACTTGTAAAACTCATTCTCGAGGTGCTGATGATCACAGAGACCTGGAGAGATTTTTAATCCTGGTTGCTTTGGGCACATCATGTTAAATGGATATGAATATACGTGTTACTATGGAGACATGTTAATACATGACTGTCACTCAATTCGGTGGGCGGGGAAACCTGCACTCCTACATCACGTTGCGGTGGGCCCCAAAATGGGAGGGATTTGGATCTTATTTTAACGTCAGGAAATAAAAAAGAGACTTATTGTGTTTTTATCACCCCAATATGACTGTGAACACACTATACCTACACACAGTTCTGTCCTAACAGCTTACAAATGTTGATTTTCATCATAATTTATGCTTTCCACATTGATAAAATAGGCAGCCAGATTCCAGCCAGTCGAAAGACTTGATTACCAGTAAATATCAGCGATTACCGGTGAGCGGAGCTTAAAGAGGGAATAACGGTCTGGCGACACAGACGAAAGGCAGAGAAATGAAAGGTTTGGTTTCACATTATATGATGATGTGTTGCCGAGTCCCTTTATGGTCTCGGGCTAACGTCCTAATGGGGACAAGCTCGCAGTGGATGAAGCCCACAGAGGATAAGATACTAAATCTCGCAATAAAAGCAATGTGATTTACAGTAAATTCTAGCAGGCTGACAGCGCCACAGCTGAGGGCATAAACATGCTCCTTTCAGCAAAAGCCCCCCGTTCTCTCGCTGGGAAGTACAATCGTGTGGCTGCCTCACCAGCAATGACTTTGATAAATAACCAGGAAGTCCCACTGTTGGCTTAAAACTAGAAGTTGTTCAGTTGCAATTCTGCATTTGTCCTCCTTTAATGGGTATGAAAGTGGCTTTAGCCGTAATCTGGCATTGATTGATTAGGTCTCAGTACGGCTCCCGCCTCCCCCCTTCTCGTGTAGGACTAGACGCAGCTGCATGAACTTTTAGCGAGCGATGGCTGTATTAGGGCCCTGCACGCCTTATTTACCTGCAACACAAACACAGTTAATTCCACTTGGGTGGACGGACGGAGGGGTGGACTCCGGGAAAACAACAAACGAGAAGTGACATGTTTTCGTTGGTGCTGGAGATATCTAGTGAAGAGGAAAACAGTCATGGATTCATAGAGCTGTAGCTGGCAGCCGCTGAAGAGACCCAATGGCTGCAGTTTAGGCTACTAATGCAATGAAGTTATCTGAAGTGTGTTAAAGCAATGGCGCTGTCTCTTGGATTGAATGCCGCAATATTCACAGTCATTCAGTTATAAAGTAATCATAATAAAAGTGCTCTCATCAGATATCACAATAACAATATTTATCAAAATATAATTTCTATAAATTAAATCAGCTAATACACTGTAAAAAAGCTGGGTTCTACACAATCAATTTGTGTTGGGACAATTTAACTTAAGGGGATTAAGTTAACTTATTAGTCTCTACAAATCTAAGTGAATTGAACAAAAAAAGATTACGTTGTCAAAAAAACCCCTCAAGAATTGTGTTGGTTCAGCCCATTTTAAAGGTGCAGTATGTAAGTTTGACACCCAGTGGTTGAACTAGGTATTGCACACCTGGTTTTAAACAGACAAGCGCAGGTTGCCAGATTGACAACATCAGCAGAAGTGTGCCAAAGCTTTTGTCCTAACCAATACCTGAAAATTATATTTTAGAAACGGCTTCTATTTCTTGCAGCTGAAAAAACAGAAAACTAACAATGATCACCTCAGGTACACCTCATGTGCTTTATTCAGTGTTAATTGCTAATAACATTTTACATGACATTTATTGCCATATACTAAAAGCAGCAGCAGATAGTTCACCTCAGATTTTAAAAATAAAATAAACCATTTGAAATTGAACTTACAGTGCATCTGAAAAGTATTCATAGCACTTCACTTTTTCCACATTTTTATGTTACAGCCTTATTCCAAAATGGATTAATTTATTTCCTCAAAATTCACACACAATACCCCACAATGACAAGGTGAAGAAAGAGTTTTTGAAATTGTTGCAAATTTATTAAAAATAAAAAAGCTGAAAAATCACATGTACATCAGTATTCACAGCCTTTGCTCAATACTTTGTTGATGCAACTTTGGCAGCAATTACAGCCTCAAGTCTTTTTGAATATGATGCCACAAGTTTGACACACCTGTCTTTGGGAATTTTTGCCCGTTCCACTTTGCAGTACTTCTCAGGTCTGATGGGTGTACAGCCATTTTCAGATATCTCCAGAGATGTTCAATAGGATTTAGGTCTGGGCTCTGGCTGGGCC
>CAIGQZ010032409.1:4882839-4901185 GCA_903798205.1 Danio tinwini
GTGTGTGTGTGTGTGTGTGTGTGTGTGTGTGTGTGTGTGTGTGTGTGAGAGAGAGAGGATCTGGCCTGTACCTGCTCTGAAACGCCGGCGTCTTGCCTGAGGGGGAAGCAAACGGATCCGCTATCAAAGCCTGAACACACACACACATACACTCGCAGAGGGCTAAAACACACTCAGCTGTGATAAAGAACACAAATAACGAGAGGAAAAAAGGAGCATATTTGTATTCACAGGCACAAAGCAGAGAAAAGAAAAGAGAACGGAGACTTTCTGCTCTCGTCCACTTTGTAGTTCCACTTTAGACATAGGAGTGAGAACAGACTAATGCTATAATCAAGCCATTACATAACAAACAACACATCATAGATAGATATTATGAGACGTAATCAGTGTTTATGGACATACTAAAGCATATTAGCACAATAAAGAAGCTGTACTGAAGTCACCATTATGCAGATAGTCATTTGGCTTCAATAATATGACCATATGACAACACATTAAGCCTTTGAAATGCGGAACGTATAGATCTTTTAAACAATTTTTTACAAATAATTGCATAAGCGTTTTTGTACCTGTCAACATTGGGATGTAAAAATACAGGATACCTCCCTTCCCTCAAACTTACCCAAAAGAACTCTGAAAATATGACCCCAAACTCCTAAACCTATTCATTCAGAGCAGTTTAATTGTTAAAGTTTAAATAATAAATAAATAATAAAATGCAGCTGCCAGAGTTCTTACCAGGTCTAGAAAATATGATCATATCACCCCGATTTTATCTTCCTTACACTGGCTACCTGTGAAGTTTCGTATTGAATATAAAATATTGCTTCTTACCTATAAAGCATTAAATAATCAAGCTCCTGTTTATCTAACTGTGGCGAGGGGGCGTGGCTGAGAGCCGTGGGAGCGAAACGAGGCCCGCCACAGATGAGATGCACCTGTGGCGCGCACCTGCCTTCAATCCCACGGAAGGAGCTCTGGACTATAAGAGGAGGAACGATGGCAGAGGACAGAGAGAGAGGACCGGGCTCGGACATATTACTTTTGCTTTCAGTTTGACGGCAGTCTCTGTGAGGAGCTGCCGTCCGTTTGTTTTGATTTAGACGGCAGTCTCCGTGAGGAGCTGCCGTCCCTTTTATTAATAAATATTTATTTAAAACAGCATCGGTTCTCCGCCTCCTTCTTCCCGGCGGCCAGGTGGCCGTGAACTTTATTACACTAACCAACCTCCTGTCTCGCTACAATCCAACCCGCTCTGTAAGATCTTAAAACTCAGGGCTTCTGGTAGTACCTAGAATAGCAAAGTCGAGTATAGGAGGTTGAGCCTTCTCATTTATGGCCCCTAAACTCTGAAATAGCCTTCCTGATAATGTCTGAGGCTCAGACACACTCTCGCCATTCAAAACTAGATTAAAAACCTTCTTTTGTATCTTTTTAGCAAAACGTACACTCAGTGCATCACTTAGCGGTATGACGCATGAGTGTGCCCCACGCAGGTTTTTTGCATCTCGTTTATGTACACTATGAACAGCAGCTACGCTAATTATTTTCTTTTTCTTTATTTCCACCTGGGGGTACTCATCCCGAGGCCATCAGACTATGCAGCACCACTGATTCGATCCAAGACCAGCAACAAGATGATCCCAAGGTTCTCATAATCCTGGACCAGGCCGTATCCTGAGCAGCTGCTGTGGTGGTCATGGAGGAGTGGAGAGCATGAGACTGATTCCTGTGATGCTCCAGAGACAGACAAGTCTTCGCTGAGGTCCAGCATTCTCCAGCCTCCGGCGCCTAGACTGCAGCTCTGCACAAGACGTTTGGCCATAGGAGAAATGGTCATGCCCAACTGAGCCTGGTTTTTCTCGAGGTTTTTTAAATTCTTCACTTTCGCCAATTGGTGTAGTTTTTTCCTCGCCGCTGTCACTACTGGCTTGCATGGTTCGGGATCTGTAGAGCTGTGCATCTATGAATTTTCTCTTCAGTGTTTGGACTCTCAGTAGTGAATAAACCACACTGAACTGAGTTAAACTGAACTGAACTTAAACACTGAAAACTGACCTGACACTTTCAACTTACTATTGTCACGGTTGTGGATCTGTCTGGTTCTCTTGTATGTGTGTGTGTGGATGTGGGTGTGTTTGTTTGGGTGTTCCTTCACTGCATGGCTGTGTGTGTTTACATTCGTCAGCTGAGCGATCACGTGTCTTGCTGCTACTCAGTCTCACTAAGCTGTTATCTATTAACCACAGGTGCTGCGCGTTACCGCGCGCCTTTATATGTTCAGTGTTTGTAGATCATGTTTGTCAGTTTGCTGTGTTCACGTCTGTGTCCTGTTTCCTGTTAGGCAGCTCTCCCTGTTTTCGCTGGTGGTGAGTTCTTATAGAGACTGTTGCTTTTGGAAATTTCAGCGCCGCTTGTTTTTTTCTCCTAAGTACTGTTACCGCTGTTTGGCATTGTTGGACCTTATGAGAGATCTCCCTGGATCTGTCCCATCGAAGAACTGCTACTGCTGTTTGGCGTAGCTGAACTTATGAGAGATTTTCCTGGATCTGTCTCATTGAAGAACTATTACCGCTGTTTGGCGTGGCTGAACTTATGAGAGATCTTCCTGGATCTGTCTCATTGAAGAACTATTACCGCTGTTTAGCGTCGTCGATTTCCTTGAGAGATGCATCATTGCTCTACCCTTTCCCACTATATCTGGTGATATCTAAACCAGTTATTTGCTCCTGTTATCCCTGTTAATAAATCATCTTGCATTCACTTGCATTTGGGGCTCCTGTGTATCTGTGACAACTAATCTTCTATGTGAAGCTGCTTTGACACTATATACATTGTAAAAGCGCTATAGAAATAAAGGTGAATTGAATTGAATTGAAATAGTTTCCCAAATCTATTTAGTGAAGAGCAGTGAATTTCTCATTTTGATCCACTGTTTTGTTTGATAACAGATCCACAGATCTATAATGAAAGCATTTGATTACTTTTGTTACTGTTTATGCTCATTTAAGACAAAATTATTTGTGTTTAAAATAAAACATGCTACACTGTAAAACCCAAAATGTTGAGGTAACTCAAACCATTTGAGGAAACTGATTGCAACAAACCATTTAAGTTCAAAAACTAATCCTAAGAAGTACTGTGAAGCTAATCCATTTAAGTAAACGAAGCAATTTGAGCACAGTAAAACCCAATAAATGAAGGGAACTCAAACCAACTGAGGACTGTAAAACCCAGTAAGTTAAGGCAACTCAAATCGTTTGAGGAAACCGATTGCAACAAACCATTTGAGTAAAAAAAAAAACTAATCTATAGTACTGCGAACTTACTCCGTTTAAGTTGAAGTAATGAGGTATTTAATTAACTCCTTACCATCAACACTGAGTTCAAAACTCTTTTCAAATGAGTAGAATTAACTTTCAGTCAATTTTGAGTTAACTACACTCATTTCATTTGATAAAGTTGACTGTTGAGTTTTACAGTGTAGTGACATTTCTACATATTATTAAGTGTATTTATCTGTTTAAAAACACACACAGTTTCAAGTGTCCACTTTCGCTTCTCTTTAAATCGCATGTACAGAAGCTGATCTGGGAACCTTTAAATGGAGCGTGTCTGTCAGTCAGCACAGTTAAGGCTGATTTACATGACTGATTCAGAGGTTGCGGAACAGCGACGGTTGAAGTGTAGTTTATTGGAAAGGGAGTGAATGTGGCCATTTAACATGCTTTCAAACCAATATAAAGCGAAAGCATAATTCTTTTAAACAGCTCTTGCAATTATATCACATTTGAGATCGGCTCTTTGATGCTACTTAAATTTTTCATAGAAATATAAAAATACAGGAGAAATATGGGAAAATAATTAAACGGGATGATAGCAGGATAGAATTGTAAAATACGGGAGAATCCTGGCAAAAACGGGAGGGTTGACAGGTATGGATTTTTGCTGCTTGTTTAAACTACTTATTCAAAATGAGTCAAACCAACACAATTCTTGAGAGCTTTTTTTGGGAACAACACAGTTGTTTTATGTTAAATTCAGCATCACAAAATACTAAAACACATTTTTTGAGACATTGACAGACATACAGTAAAGTGCATCCGGAAAGTATTAATAGCGCTTCATTTTTTTCTGCATTTTTTATGTTACAGCCTTATTCCAAAACAGACTAAATTAATTTATTTCCTCAAATTTCTACACACAATCCCCCATAATGACAATGTGAAAAAGGTTTTTTGAAATTGTTGCAAATTTATTAAAACTAAAGTACATAAGTATTCACAGCCTTTGCTCAATACTTTGTTGATGCACCTTTGGCAGCAATTACAGCCTCAAGTCTTTTTGAACCACAAGTTTGATGCCACAAGTTTGGCACACCTGTCTTTGGGAATTGTCCCCATTCCTCTTTGCAGTATCTCTCAAGCTCTATCAGGTTGGATGGGATGTGATAGTGTACAGCCATTTTCAGATCTCTCCAGAGATGTTCAATAGGATTTAGGTCTGGGCTCTGGCTGGGCCACTCAAGGACATACACCAAGCTGTTGTGAAGCCACTCCATTGATATTTTGGCGGTGTGCTTTGGGTCATTGTCCTGCTGGAAGATGAACCGTCGCCCCAGTCTGAGGTCAAGAGCACTCTGAAGCAGGTTTTCATTCAGGATGTCTCTGTACATTGCTGCGTTCATCTTTCCCTCTATCCTGACTAGTCTTTCAGTTCCTGCTGCTGAAAATCATCCCCATAGCATGATGCTGCCACCACCATGCTTCACTGTAGGGATGGTATTAGCCTAGTGATGAGCGGTGCCTGGTTTTCTCCAAACGTAACGCCTGGCATTCACTCCAAAGAGTTCAATTTTAGTCTCATCAGACCAAAGAGTTTAGTTTCTTATGGTATGAGAGTCCTTCAGATGCCCTTTGGCAAATTCCAGGTGGAAAGTGGCTTCTGCCTGGCCACTCTACCATAGAGGCCTGATTGGTGGATTGCTGCACAGATGGTTGTCCGTCTGTAAGGTTCTCCTCTCTCCACAGAAGAATGCTGGAGCTCAGATAGAGTGACTATCTAGTTATTGATCACATCCCTGACTAAGGCCCTTCTCCCCCGATCACTCAGCTTAGATGGCCGGCCAGCTCTAGGAAGAGTCCTGGTGGTTCCAAACATCTTCCACTTATGGATGATGGAGGCCACTGTGCTCAATGGAACTTCCAGAGCAGCAGAATTTTTTCTCTAACCTTCCCCAGCCTTGTGCTTTTAGACAATCCTGTCTTGGAGGTCTACAGACAATTATTTTGTCTTCATGCTTGGTTTGTGCTTTGACATGCACTGTCAACTCTGGAACCTTATATAGACAGGTGTATACCTTTTCAAATCATGTCCAATCAACTGAATTAACCACAAGTGAAGTCCAATGAAGCTGCTGAAACATCTCAAGAATGAACAGTGGAAACAGAATGTACCTGAGCTCAGTTTAGAGATTCACAGCAAAGGCTGTGAATACTTCTTTTCATTTGTGCTTTAAATATGTAAAAATCAATTCATTATTAATTTTCCCTTAACTCCCAGGGGTCGAAGACCGCTTATACGCGTTTTGAGGCGTCTTCTCATAACGCCGAAAAGAACTTAAATTACACTTTCAGCTTTGATCGTACAGATAGGAGCAAGACATCAATCGATTCTGTTAGGTGTCTACTTTTTTGTGTACACTCACAATAACAACAAAAGTGTGTGCTTCTGCAAAGCAAGGAAAACAATAAGTGTAGGCATTCTTTTGTTTTTATCTGTGCAAATTGTTTTTAGAAACGTGTCAGTAAAAGGCAAACTCCGCAAAAACAAAACACACAGACATGAGACATATATCTATATATCTAACATTGTTTGATAAAACAATCAGTATGAAACCAACACTGTAGGTGTGTCTTAAATTGCATACTTGCGCACTATTCTACGCCATTTTGTAGTATAAATAGTGTAAGTAGTGTGTTCACACTGAAAACTCTAAAAATAATAAGTGCACTTTAATTACCCAGATGATGCACTCATTCGACCGGTAAAATGAAGTGTGTAATGATGGACACTTCACACACTCAATGACCACAGCTTTATCACAGAGTTATCGGGCACACATGTTGGATAACTATTTATTTTGGAGCAAAATTCTCCTACAAGAGTGATTATAGAGCCTCCCGATGGTGAATGTGGTTATACTCATGGCAGGAATTATTTTGGTACTTTGGTCATTTATTTCACTAATTTGGCAACCGTTAAAAGTCATCAGGGAAACGGTTTGAACTTCTGCTTAGTAAAAAAAAAACATTAGTGTTCGATTTGGGACGACACTACATACATATACTATACTGTTGAGTGTAAAAGTGCATAAGTACATAGTGCATATGTCCATATTGTATAGTGTGCCATTTGGGAGGCAGCTTATGTCTAATTTCTCCGTCTGAATCTCAGACACGCCCACAAGTCTACGTGATCCTTGAATACATTAATACATGAGAGAGTGACATACCTGCATAAAGCTTGGAAGGTGAACTTTCCAACTCATTTTGAAAACAAATGTTGTCTCGCTAGGTAATCCATAGAATTCTCCAGGCAGAGCGCGCATCACGCTAACTCTTCCCGTGCCATTATTACAGACAATGACGAAAGCTACCCCCATGCACAAAAACAAACACAGCGTGCTGGCTAGAAAGTACACAATCACAAACAAACACAGCGCGCTAGAAAAGGTTGTTTCATTTTTTTCCCCCTGCAATAAATTGAAATTATGACCCATTTAACCTCACGGGATCATCATCGAGTATTTGAGCAAATAAACTTATATATATATATATATATATATATATATATATATTAGGGCTGTCAATTGATTTTAAAAATTAACTAATTAATCACACTTTTTTGTGATTAATCATGAATTTAAAAAAAATCCAAAATACAGGCATTGTAAATATGGAAATTGGAAAAAAAATAAATAATAATAATTAAAATAATAATAATAAAGTATTGAATACAAACAATTGTAATCATTGTAAAGTTGTTTTGAGAGTTGAAAACATTAATTATAAAGTAGAAACAATTTTGCTAAGTCCTCCTTAACATTTAGCCAGTTGCTAAGACAGTCCAGTCTATTGACATTATCGGGGGATAACACACACACAGAGAGAGAGAGAGAGAGAGAGAGAGAGAGAGAGAGAGAGAGAGAGAGAGAGAGAGAGAGAGAGAGAGAGAGAGAGAGAGAGAGAGAGAGAGAGAGAGAGTGCAGTACAGTGCACTCCCTTCAGGTGATGCGACCTTATTTGTTTTATACTGAAACTTTCCTTATAAAAGTGCTTTCTTGGTCTTAGGCAAGTTTTTAAGTTCTTAGGCAAACTTGCCTTGGTCTTATCCATATTTCTTTGCACAATAAACACATGCAGGGCCAAAGCAAGCTAGAGCAAGCTCTAGGTGAACAGCAATCATTCACGCCACCCTCAACCCGAAAGTGAAATAGAAAGTGACTGGTTCGCGGATGAAAGTAAGGACCGGGAGGGAGGGGGTGAGTGTCGCAGATAAAAGTGAGGACCGGGGGGTTCGCTCACAATTCTGTCGCCCAAGGCGGCGGCCCTGAACACACGTCGGCCTCAACAGGAAATAAAAAAAACTGCAACAGAGTTAAATGCGTACATTTTTTTTACGCTGTAAATATTTCAAATTAATCACGTGCGTTAACGCGCTAATTTTGACAGTCCTAATATATATATATATTTATAAGGTCTTAAAATATTATTTTCATTTAAAGTAATTGGAAGTATGCAATTTCAGACCCAGTCTAAGTAATTAAAAGCGTGTCAGCTAAGTTAGTACCCAGTTCCACAGATTTTTATAAATTCCCCTCTTCAAAATTTGACCTGAACTGTTTTGTTTCGTTTTGAATTAGTTGGCCCAAAATTTACAATAGCCATTTTAATTGTTGACTGGATTGAAAGTAAATTAAATTTATTTCCTAAAACTATGCGCTCAAGCAAGAATATTATTTCAACTAAGATATATTAGTTGGCAGTTTAGAGAAAGCATCAGGCACTGACATGATCTGTGAAGCATAAGAGCAGAGTTCATTACTATTCATAACTATTCCAAATATGGTCAAACGTGTAGGGGTAATTCCTGTGGTTATACTGTAAATGAGCATGTAAACCATTTCTAGACAATTGTTGCACTTACCTGAGCCACAAACCTACTATATAGATAACAATGAACAATTAAACATACTATATTCAATCAATGCACTGTTTTGCACCTTTAATAAAAAAGTGTTGTATATACGACAATGAATTCATATCATCAATCCCTAATGTAAACTAAACCTGCCTTTAGTGAAAGTCCTACACACACACAGATTCTGTCAATAGCATTGTGCTTTTTTTTTAGAGACATACACACACGCATCGCTTATAATTTCCATCTAAACACACACTCGGTGCATTAAAAACTGCACTTGGCTCTTCTCCAACAAGTCGCCCTCCAGGGAGACACAACGCTACAGTGCTTCCATAATTAAGCCATTGGCAAACAAAGAAATAGTCAGCTAAATGCTTCCTGGATATGAATCATAACAGATCTGCTGGGATTTACTAGACGTGAGTTTTTTTTTTTTTGTTTTTTTTTCTCAGCTCAACAGACTAATTGGTTCCCCTGCTCATTGTTTGTCATGCACAGTAATATGAAAGCACCTTAACTCAGATCCTCTCAACCAAAACCAAACTGCATTCACAGGCGCTCCTTCACTCTCGCTGTCACTCGCCAATTAAACAAGACTGATACGTTTGATTTGAAGCAAACACCTGTCGGCTGGCAGTGATGGAGAACGGGACAGATACTGGAATTATAATCACTCACTGATATTTACAGGCACACCGTCTTCAGATTACGACTATCAACAACATATTCTGAATACAATAAAACATGCATGCGCTTCTTAACACAGTTCTTGTGTTAATGCTGGAAATGATCTCTTTTAAATAATGTATGTACAGTATATAAAGTTAAAGTCAAAATTATTTGCCCTCTCATATTTTTTTTTTTCAATTATTTTCCAAATTATGTTTAACAGAGCAAGGAATATTTCATAGTATTTCCCTATAACATTTTTTCTTCTGGAGAAAGTTCATTTGTTTTATTTTCTGCTAGAATAAAAGCAGTTTTATTTAGTTTAAAACCATTTTAAGGTCAATATTATTAGTCCCCTTAAGCAATATTTTTTCAATTGTCTACAGAACAAATCACTGTTATACAGTCACTTGCCTAACTACCCTAACTTGCCTAATTTACCTAATCATTAAGCCTTTAAATGTCACTTTAAGTTGAATACTAGTATCTTGCAAAATATCTAATCAAATATTATTTACTGTCATCATGGCAAAGACAAAATAAATCAGTTACTAGAAATGAGTTATTAAAACTATGAGTAACACTTTTTAGTAACTACACATTATGAACCATTTATTAAGCATTAGCAAATGATTATTTGTTAAGCATTAACTCTACATTAATAAGCGTTGGTGAGCAGTTTATAACTTGAAGCTACATACACTCTAATCTTGACTAATAAGCACAAATATAATGTGCTTAATAATTGTACTTTCATACTTTGTTAATGATTTATTTTTCATTACTAAATTAAGTACTACATTATTTACAAACCAGTTATTTAAGCATTGTTGGTGGCTTTTTAACATCTTTCAGAATGAGTTAGTAAATGATTAATAAACTATTCAAATTAACATTTATAATTCTTATTATTCAGGCATATACTAATAGGTAATTTGAATGTTAATAAATGGTTTATTAACTCAACTTCATCCAGTTTTGAAGTTCATCCATATTTATGCTTTATTAATCCCTTATAAATGACAATTAAAGGCTCAGTTAAATTCTAAACAGGAAAAAAGAACATAAACAACAATATTAATTTCTATTCATTTGAAGATGCACGAATGAAACTGTATCAAATAAAAAAATCTTTGCAACCTTTTAAAATAAAATTACTGTACAGTTTAAACATTGCATCCTATTATTGTCACGGTTGTGGATCTGTCTGCTTCTCTTGTATGTGTGTGTGTGTGTGTGTGGATGTGGGTGTGTTTGTTTGGGTGTTCCTTCACCGCATGGCTGTGTGTGTTTACATTCGTCAGCTGAGCGATCACGTGTCTTGCTGCTACTCAGTCTCACTCAGCTGTTATCTATTAACCACAGGTGCAGAGCGTTACCGCACGCCTTTATATGTTCAGTGCTTGTATATCATGTTTGTCAGTTCGTTGTGTTCACGTCTGTATCCTGTTTCCTGTTAGGCAGCTCTCGCTGATTCCGCTGGTGGTGAGTCCTCATAGAGACTGTTGCTTTTGGAAATTTCAGCGCCGCTTGCTTTTTCTCCTAAGAACTGTTACCGCTGTTTGGCGTTGTTGAACTTTATGAGAGATCTCCCTAAATCTGTCTCATTGAAGAACTATTATCGCTGTTTGGCGTAGCTGAACTTATGAGAGATCTTCCTGGATCTGTCTCATTGAAGAACTATTACCGCTGTTTAGCGTCGTCGATTTCCTTGAGAGATGCATCATTTCCCTCTATATCTGGTGATATCTAAACCAGTTATTTCCTCCTGTTATCCCTGTTAATAAATCATCTTGCATTCACTTGCATTTGGGTCTCCTATGTAATTGTGACAATTATATTGTAAAATTATTATATTGTTGTTGTTTTATCCAATTTGATGTCGTATTTTGACACGCTTATTCACCAATGTTTAAACTTTACAGTATAATTTTACCTTTTAGATAAGATTGCAAAGACTATTGTTCATTTGATACTGAGCCTTTAATTGTCATTTATAAGGTGTTTATAAAGCATAAATAGTCCTCACTTTAGATTAGCTCACAAAACTGAATGAAGTTGAGTTAATAAAGCCTTTATTAACTTACATAGTAACCATTACTATATGCCTGAATAATGAGGTAAAATGATTATGTAATGATTAATAAACTATTTCCATAGTTTATTAATCATTTACTAACTCATTCAAAATTATCTTACAAATCTACTACTCTTAAATACAATGCAATACTTCTTTTAGTAATGAAAAATCAACCTTTAACAAATTATGAAAGTACAGTTATTAAGCACATTATAAATGTGGTTACAAGTCAAGAATACAGCATTTGTAGCTGAAGTTATAAACTGCTTACTAACGTTTATTCATGTAGAGTTAATGCCTAACAAATAATCAATTCACTAGATGCTAATGCTTAGTAAATGATTCATAGTGTGTAGTTATTATAAAGTGTTATCGTTATTAGAAATGAGTTATTAAAACTATGGGTAACACTTTATAATAACTACACACTATGAACCATTTATTAAGCATTAGCAAATACGGAATTCATTATTTGTTAAGCATTAACTCTACATGAATAAACGTTAGTAAGCAGTTTATAACTGAAGCTACAAATGCTCTAATCTTGACTGATAAGCACATTTATAATGTGCTTAATAATTGTACTTTCATACTTTGTTAATGAGGGTTTTTTTTCATTAACAAATTAAGTATTGCATTATTTACAAACCAGTTATTTAAGCACATTTATGATTCTTTTTTTATTCATTGTAATTTTGATAGATTTTTTTTTTGTTTTCATAAAATGACCATTTTTTTTTCTAAATTACATATGTTTTTAGTTATTGTAATTGCAAACAGGGCTTGACATTAACTTTTTTGATCACCAGCATCAAGACATTAGTTATCAACACCAAAAATAAATAATTATTTCTTAGTCACAAATGTTAAATAATATGTCAAAACATGCTAAATATAGCTGTATAAATGCTCTTTTTAGTCAACAAAACCTTTCTTAATAAAAAGAAAATTACATTAAAAAAAATTTTTAATTGCCATGTATCTAAAACTATGCAGAGTTGCCTAGTCTGTCCCGCTAACGGTCTCTCAGATCACTGGTTAACTACACATACAAGGGAAGTTAATCTCCTATTAAAACAATGTTATTGTGTTGGGGCAATAGCCTAGTGGTTAGAGAGCCGACATGTGGTGCAGTAGCATGTCAGGACATCCTGAGTTCAAATACCAGCTTGAGGACATTTCCCAACCCTACCCCCCCCCCCTCTCTCTCTCTTCAACTTTGCTTCCTGTATCATTACTGTCCTGTCTAATAAAGCCAAAAGGCCAAATATAAATCTTAAAAAAATTTGTAGAAATTATAATTAAACCATATTAACAAAAAAAAACAGTAAGCAAAAGAAAGCAGGTATCGTGTGTGATAATGGAAGGATGATCATGCACATGGGTAATGTTAGGCCTATAATTTGTTCTGTTCAGAGAATGATTAAAACAAAACTGGCAACCGCTGCTGCTTACAAAGACATCTTTTAAAAACATCCGGAGCTTTTGGAAGCCGCAGAACTGTGGGTGCACAAGCATAATTTTTTGTTTAGTATATTTCAAAGAGAAACGATCGCAGCAGTTGCGTTTCCAGGCACGACTGCTTCGCGCCAGGACATGGAAGCGCGCATGCTTTTTAATATAAAGCCATGATTGCAAATAAGTGTATATACAGTAAATATTGCTTTGCAAACTCTTTTGAAATTAACTTAAAAAAAGATGGCATCTTTTTAGTTATTTCATATATAAAAAGGTTCTGAATGACATTTTCTTAAAATCAAAATGTCATTAGTATAGTTTATACAATTTTTTTTTCTCAAAGACATAGCTGTACTGTTTATTACAGCATTTTGTTTTACTCATTCATTTTTTTTAGCTACGTCCCAAATTTATCAGGGGTCACCATGGCGGAATGAACCGCCAACTATTCCAACATATGTTTTATGCAGCAGATGTCCTTCCAGCCGAGTACTGGGAAACACCAATACACTCACACATGCACACACACACACACTCATACACTCTGGCCAATTTTGTTTATTTAAAGAGCCCCTATTATGGGTTTTTGAGAATGACCTTCCATGTAGTGTGTAACACAGCTCTAAGTGAAGTGAAGTATCCAGCTAAGGCTTAAATCTGAAAGTGGACAGTGTTTAAAAGTATTGATTAATTTATAAAAGAGTCGACTCCTAGTACTTTAAATGAATCGTTTTGATAACGAGTCTTTAGCCGTTTCAAGCCGTTTGGTTCAACTGGGTCTGTTGGCATTTCTGTGTGGAGTTTGCATGTTCTCCCTGTGTTCGCGTTGGTTTTCTCCGCGTGCTCTGGTTTCCCCCACAGTCCAAAGACATGTGGTATAAGTAAATTGAGTAAGTTAAATTGTCCGTAGTGTATGTGTGTGAATAAGTGTGTATGGTTGTTTCCCAGTGATGGGTTGCAGCTGGAAAGGCATCAGCTGTGTAAAAACATATGCTGGATAAGTTGGCGGTTCATTTCACTGTGGCGACACCAGAGTAATAAAGAGACTAAGCCAAAAGCAAAATGAATGAATGAATGAATAATCCTACCCAATACCTAAACCCAACAACTACCTTACTAACCCTAACCCTAACTCTAGCTAGTTAGTAGTTTATTAGGCTAATACTCTTAGTTAATGATTTGTTAATAGTGTTAACAAGTGCTAATAGCGTTAAAGTGTTACCTCCGGTTTCCCCCATAGTCCAAAGACATGTGATATAGCAAGTGCTTAATTTGTGAATTACGAGGTTCCGGAACAGATCAGGGTAACGGATACGGCATGTTACCCGTGGATGGAGATTAGAGAAATTGGAAAGTAGGGGTGGGCGGGGGAGATTGGGGAGGGAGGGTGGGGGTTGTTGTGGTGGATGGCGGAGAGGTCGTGGACGAAAGTGAGCGGGGCTTGGGTGTCGCGGACGAATGTGAAGACGGTTGGGGAGTCGCGGAAAAAAGTGAAAGTGAACAGCAGACGGGAGAGGGGGATCGATAAAATGAGGTGCCGGATCAGATTTCAGAGGTGCCGGATCTGGCGTATTCCAGCACAAATTTAGCCCTGGCTATAGGTGAATTGGGTAAACAAAATTGGCCGTAGTGTATGGAATGTGTGAGTGTGTGAATGAATGAGTGTGTATATGGGACTGATGGGTCGTGGCTGGAAGGGCATCTGCTGCACAAAACTTATGCCAGAATAGTTAGTGGTTCATTCCACTGTTGCAACCGCTGATAAATAAGGGACTAAGCCAAAGGAATATGAATGAATGAATAAATAAAGTGTTACCAAAATGTCTCGAAGCATTATACGATGTCCATTTTATTTAATTATTTACGTCACTTTGCAGCAAGTAGTGTAATATACAGTCAGAGACGTTCATCGTGACAGAGTAATCCTCTCCAGGAGGACACGGATCATCCAGTCAGGCTTTTATTTGTTGATAATGACCGGCTGACTGTACATTATCTGTGGATTCCTCCGCCACTGGAGAGTCTACAGAGAGCCACACTTCAGCATTACGTAAGCCATTGTTTCTGTAGTGCGATTCTTCTCCAACAGGCCCTCAGCAAATTGAGCTACTTTGGCGCATGAAGGGAGGTTAAAAGAACAACACTTCACAGCTAGAGACTCATCTTCAAATCTCTGACTGCAAGAGAAGAGTCGGAAAATGGGATCTATTTTTGCAAATTGATGTCCATTTACTCTTGAGTAAATACATCCTCCAAATATACAGTACTTCTGAGTTAAACAGCACCTGAATATTCATTTTCGAAAAAAAAAAAACGCAAAATGCTGTTCTGAATGCAAATGTGCCGGCATATCTCACTTGTGGGGTTTTATTGGCTATTACAGATATGTAAACATAAAAAAAAAACATTTAATGGATATTGTGATCTCATAAGAACTCATATAAATTGCGCTTATACATATTTTCCATGCATTTTGATGTACAGTATATCAACCAATGGCCGTTAAAGCTTTTAACTTTTAGTGCATGCAAATGTCTGAGATGCTTTCTTGAATTCATAAGTTGTTTTATCACATTTCCTTTTAAATAAATGCAATTAATTTGAGGTATTTAATCATCACAGTGTGTAGTGCATTGAACTAATTTGACATTATGTGGATTTCTAAGGAATCATTGTGAATGCACAGTAGATGTTTGTAATGAGTGTTTCAATAATTCTTCATACAGAATGCGCAGTGTTAATTAGATTAATTTATACAAAGACTGCGCATTTAAGTAGTCTTACACCCTTAAATGTGCTGTATGACCTAGTTTGACACCCAGTGATTGAACTAGATATTGCACACCTGGTTTAAAACACACATAAGCGCAGGTTGCCAGATTGACGACACTAAAATATCAGTGAATTAGCATGTACATTTAATAATGTTAAAGAGGTTAAATATGTATTAATTAGATTATAAACCTTATCATATTGTTTATTGCAGTGAGTGCACTATTCTGTGCTTCTGAATGTCTGTATTTAAATTTCTGTCATGTTTCGTCTGGTGCAAACATCCAAATTGCTTATTACTGCAAATCTTGTCATGTAGCGTGCTACAGGGTTACAATGTAACCTGCTCACCTAATGTTTACATTTGTAACAAACTTTGTTTTTACGCAACATATGCCCTTCCAGCTGCAACCCATCACTAGGAAACACCCATTCACTCTCATTCACACACATACACTACGGACAATTTAGTTTATTCAATTCACCTATAGCGCATGACTTTGAACTTGTGGGGGGAAACTGGAGCAATCGGAGGAAACCCACGCGAGCATGGGGAGAACATGCAAACTTTACACAAAAGTGACCCAGCCAAGACTTGAACCAGTGACCATCTTGCTGTGAGTTCGCTACCCACTGCGAATTCATTGTAATTCACATGTAAAAAATGCAGTTGCAGTTTACCTTAAAATCAAATGATGTTATGCTTAAATAGTTATGTTAAGGTAGTTTTAAAAAATATTTATTTGGCTTTTATTGAAAACGTAGTCTTAACAGTACTACATCATCTATAGTTATCATTAGAATTTAGCGAAAATAAATCATTCATGTAGAAAGTTTCTGTTAGTTTGTGTAAACGTGAAAAATAAATAGTACAAAGGAAAACTAAGTGCAAAAACGTTTAAAATACAAATTGTGAAAAGAAATAGTAAATAAATAAATAAATGCAACTTTTTTTACATACAAATTGCAGCAAAAGCAACTCTTAAAGGAATATTCACCTAAACATACAATAAAAACGTGCTCAAATCTTGTTTTACCTCGAAATTAAACGAAAAGAAATAAAAAAATTAAATATATTTTACATGAGATAAGCAATAATGCATATGTTGTACTTAAATTGTTAAAAGCTAAATTTAAATTAGGTTAAAAAATGCTTTAGTGTAATTAGCCTGATTTAATTTATTAATACTGCATGATGATTACATAAACCTTAAAAGCTTTTATTAAATGGGTTACTATAGGCTTAATATTCTTAAAGGTGGCCCAAAATAAGTCTCTGATGTCCCTATAGTGTTTATGTAAAGTTTCAGTTCAAAATACCACACAAATAATGTTTTATAACTCTTTAAACCTGCCCCTTTTTAGGCTTTGATCTAAATTGTGCTGTTTTGGTCGCTTTAAATTCAAATGAGATTGTGCTCTTTTCAAAAGAGGGTGGAGCTACAAATGCCTATGTTTCAGCATAGTGGCAGATTCAAAAACAAGACTAACTTCTTATGCTAATGAGGGAGAGATGGCCACTAGTTTTTTTTTTTTTTTTAATAAACTTTTATTTAGAAAAGAAGAAATGTACATCATATATCAGGAAGTAATCTGTAGGAGACTGTAATACAAGTACATACAATTACAAAGTGATAAGAACAACAAGTAACAAGTGAAAATTAGAACAAAATAAAGAAAGGGGAAGTACAAAATTTAATAAACACAAAAAGCATCTAGCAACTAACTTACTGGAAGCATGATATTTTCATCAGTTCCTATTAACTTGCAGAATGTTTTGTCGTTAAATAAACATATAGCTTTAAGCAAGGAATCAATTTCAATTACAAAAAAAAAAACAAATGTGGGAGAGGATTTAAGAAATTTTTCTTTGTAGATAAAGAATTTCCCATATAATATAAAAAAGTTATGTATATATTCTTCGTTTAAATTTTTTGGACTAGAATAATAACAAATGGTATATTTCAGATTAAAGATTTGTTTTGTTGATTGTGATTTATTCAAAAAATTATATAAATTTGACCAAAACTTTTGTGCGATTTTACATGTAAAAAAAACATGCAAGTCAAAGTTTTAGATGGCCACTAGTGGGCGGGGCTTTCCCCCTCTGATGACACGTACAAAGGGAGAATGTCAATCAAAGTGTTTCTGCAAACTGTTTTTATCCAGTGTAATTATAAAACAATTGAATGAATCAAATTTTACCATTAGGGGCTGCCTATATGCACACATTGTTGCCACACAACTGTGTTTACACCACATATAAAGGTAATTGTTGCATAATAGACCTCCTTTAAAGGAAAATATGAGGCATATTTCTCTATGCTGATGAGTAGTCTTTAAATAGTCCAGTATCACTTTGAAAGGAATTTGGCATTAACCTTCCTTTCGTGTTTGGGTCAATCTGACCGATTTACAGCTTAAAACACTCATATTGTGTTTTACATCTAATTGCCTCAAGGCCTTATGATATCCTCCACACTGTGCATTTGAACATATAAAAGTGATGATCACCTCTTTCATTGAATTTTGAGTGTTTTAATAAACCTTGTTACACCTGTGGTGTTCCCGGTCAAAAGTGACCGCCATAGGAAATGAATGGGTATTCAGACTATATTCATCCTTCAGACGGAAAACATCACCACACACACCACCCCAACTCACTCACTCACTCACTCACTCACTCACTCACTCACTCACTCACTCACTCACTCACTCACTCACTCACTTATATCAGACAGAACAATGTCTTTTGCAGGTACACATCTCTTCATGCGCTTATGTGCTGATCCTCCATCCTGATCTCACAAGGAAGCATAACTATTTTACGTTTTGTCAGTTTAGTGAGTAATTCATATGAGTTCAGTTGTACAAAATTGTACGATTTTTAAAAGTAGGCGTGGCACACAACCCCTAAACCCAACCATCATTGGGGATAAGCTAATTGTACAAAACTGTTAGAATGAGATCGTACAAATTCATATAGATTAGCTACTAAACCAATAAGTTATGAGTTGCCATGAAAGTGTTGGATCCTCCATCCTGAATTAACTTTCTGATAAAACAATGTATCATATCTTCACACAAACTAGGTGTCTGTTATGTAAATCCATCTTTCTTTCTTTCTTTCTTTCTTTCTTTCTTTCTTTCTTTCTTTCT
>CAIGQZ010032409.1:4925273-4940498 GCA_903798205.1 Danio tinwini
TAAGTAAGTAAGTAAGTAAGTAAGTAAGTAAGTAAGTAAGTAAGTAAGTAAGTAAGTAAGTAAGTAAGTAAGTAAGTAAGTAAGTAAGTTAGTTAGTTAGTTAGTTAGTTAGTTAGTTAGTTAGTTAGTTAGTTAGTTAGTTAGTTAGTTAGTTAGTTAGTTAGTTAGTTAGTTAGTTTGTTTGTTTATATGGCTCATTTTTTACCACACAACGTTGCCCAAAGTGCCGAACACAATCAATACTAATTAAAATAAAACCTACATCACATACATAACTAAATTAAAACATAAGGCAAGCCCCTCAAAATTAAAAAGGCTTAAATGCTACAGAACAAAGATGGAGTTTGAGAAGCTTTTTAAAAACAGATAGAGTTGGAGCGTGTCTGATGTGGGGGAAGCCCGTTCTAGAGTTTTGGGGCAATAACAGCAAAAGCCCGATCCCCACTTCGCTTACACCTGGACCTTGGTACAGAAAGAATAAACTGATCAGAAGACCTTAGTGACCTCCCAGGATTATATACATGTAGGAGGTCTGATAAGTAAGGTGGTGCCAGATCATTTAAAAATTTAAAAACAAAAATTAATAGTTTAAAATCAATCCGTGACCTGACAGGCAGCCAGCCCAGAGAGGAAAGAACTGGGGATATGTGCTCATACTTGCGAGTCCCTGTCAGAAGTCTCGCAGCCGCATTTTGGACTAATTGCAAACTATTCAGGGCATTTTGACTAATACCCATATATAGAGAGTTGCAATAGTCCAGTCTTCAAAAGCATGCATCACCTTCTCAACGTCATCAAAAGAGAGAAATGACTTCATTTTTGCCACAAGTCGTAAATGGAAAAAAACTGGATTTAACAACTGAATTTACCTGTTTGTTAAATTTAAGATCACTATCAAAATGAAACAATAGGTTTCTAACAAAAGGTTTTTAATAAGTTGATAGCTCACCAAAACCTAATAAATGCAGAGAGGGCAGAGTTGCCATGGGTAATTTCCTAATTTATTTCCTAATATTTAAGATAAATATTAGGAAATAATATTCTAATAAATATTATTTATTAGAATTTCATTTTTAAGATAACATTTATTTCCTAATATTCCTAATAAATAGAAAACATTACATTAAATCATATTAACTAATGCAGTATAACTTTCTTAAATGATAACCTATTGCAATAGAAACATAAACGATCACATTTATAACACAGTGGAGTTCAATGCTGAATACACTAGTCAAGCAGAATCTGCCTTTGCCTTGCTTTGCTAACCAAAGTGTCTGGATTGTCGGGTGACAGTATGTACATTTAAACAAAATCTGATTAATTTACACCATTTAATTGAAACATTTACTTTCAGTTAGCTTTTAACAAACAAACAAACAAACAAACAAACAAACAAACAAACGGTTGCATTAAATTTGAATTGACAATCTCTAAACCATCTCCATTATTCTCCTTCTCTTCTCAGAGTGGATAGTGGGCCAAATCAAAGGATACCATGGGTACTTTGAGGGTACCAACAGTACTTTGACCATCTCTTGTTTAAATTATATTGCTATTATTTTATTTTGTTATTGTTGTACTATTTTAAGATCACGAGTGGTTGTGTAAGCAGTTCACTGCATACAGTATTATACTGTGTATACTGTATGTGACAAATAACATTTGGATTTAATGTCCGCACGAACCTTGTATTATGACGCAGTTCCTAGAGAAATGGAATATTATATGAGGAAACAGTGGGTGTGGCTTGTTTTTTCTACTGCGAGCTGATTGGATGCATTAAAGTAGGCATTTCATTAAGAAAGATCTGGAAAAAAGTTACGGGAGAGTTATCACAACCTAACAGACATCTCCTGCTCACCATTTCTGTTTGTTGTCAAAACTGACAGTTGGAGGGGCGTGGTTAAGTATGTTAGCCCCGCCCAATACCTCAGACAAACCTAATCTGACAATTTAACAAACAGGAAGTGCATTTTCAGATTTTAATTTCAGATTACAAGGGCAGACATTTTTTTCTTCTTAATGACATGCACAGATGAATTGTTCACCACAAAACTAGCAATGTGAGCTAACAAAACCAATATGGTTAGTTTTGATTTCATGTGTGCTTTAAGATGCGGATGACCATTAGATGCGCCTTAACAGTCTTGTGAAAAGGATCCATTAGAATCTGCAGGAGGAATCTAAACATCCAGCAGTATTAAAGCAGTATAAAGCAAGTGTCGTCCTCCTCCCCCATCCATCCAACCGTCCCGTCTCTCCCCTTCCCCTCTGCCCCCTCTCTCTGCGTCTGACATCGGCTGGCTTTTGAGGGAGCCACTGACTTGTTAGTACTCTAAGCAACACGAGGAACAGATGTGTCCCTGGCAGTGGATGGATGGTCACACTCCATCTGGCCAGTGCAGCTCTGGACAGGCATGATGAATACAGCTTCATCACTGAATGACTGTCATCAATCCAGAGCTCGGGCCGTCCTTTCTGACAGCAGCAGAGCCCCAGGTGGAGACGCCCAGGGAGAAGCCATCGCGAAATACAGGTCAATCAGCACCAACACCAGCCAATATTAGCTCTCAATATACAGTTGAAGGCAGAATTATTAGCCCTCCTTAATTATTATTCCCCCTGTATATTCTATTGGTCAATTTCTGCTTAAGGGAAAGAAGATTTTTACATTTCTAAACATAATAGTTTTAATAACTGATTTCTAATAACTGATTTATTTCATCTTTGCCATGATGACAGTAAATGCTATTTGACTAGATATTTTTAGGATTCTAGTATTCAGCTTAAAGTGACATTTAAAGGGCCACGAAACCCCCCTGTTTCAGCAGGGTGTTTTCACACCTCTAGTTTGGAAAAAGTCAGGCAAGTGGGTGTGTCCAGCTCTGTTTAGTTGGTGGGAAAGAGGGAAGGATTTGCAAAAATGGGAGTTTCTATTTGGGCACGCGCTGAAACAAACACACAGGCGCAGGGGAGAAAGACAGTGACTGTGTTTACATGGACATCAGTAATCAAATTATTTGCTAAATTATTAATATGTTGACTTTAACTGCAGTTTGGCACTTTCACTTTTTATTTAGGAACATTTCCTGCATGTCCCCCTTGACAAACGACATATTGTATGCGAGGAACTGCTGGAGAGTGGAGTTTTAATGGAACGTTAGATACCGCACGGCGAATGGCAGAAAAAATCCTCCGCATTTCTCAGTAACTTAGATGCACTCAGTAGGTAGCGTCAGAAAGCCGTGTGTGTATAGACTATCCTGTCACAAAATACGGCGAAAATCCTACATGACGGTAATAGTTTGATTGCTGTTCACGTTTACATTCAGAAAGCAGCATTTACAGCGGATCTTTCAGTCTATAATACTGTACTATAATACTGCAGTGATATTAACATACTGTAAACTTAGTAACTAAATCATTTTGACTAAGGTATGTCTTTAAAAACTGAAAGAGCACTGCTGACGATACTAACTAACTTTACCATCTGAATGAACAAACAAAGAGCATTGATCTCACACACTTACCAAATCTGTAGCGACAGGACAATCAACACAAACTGAAGCTGTGTCTTTTTTAAAAGGAGACGAGCGGCAAACCTGGATTTCATTATTTCCAGATGCGAAAAGCTCTCGGGTAAAAAATTGTTCCTTACGAACACATTTCTGTCGCATTGCGCGCACTGTAATCCACACGTGAGTCCTGCTGCACTCTCATAGCGGGGAAATGAAAACAAAACCTTCATTGCAGCACAATAATAAATGCAAAACTGATGACCCGTCTCCAAATTATAATTCTTCCACTTGTTTTGGCAACACAACGTGGCGTCTCTCTGTCATCTGAACACTGCAACAGGTAAAAACAGTCTTCAAATCTATCATGCATATTAATGAAGTTGCGCCGCATATACAATAGAGCACGCTGATTGGTTTGAAGTCTTTCTCATGAATTGATGCTGCACACTCAGAAATGTCACGATGCACTCGCAGGTACAGACATCCAGTCTCCACACTGGATTACACACAAGTATCTAATCGCCGTGACGCGTTTTCAAAAATTTGTTTCAAACCAGAAGAACGAATTTGCTAAAAATAACGCAAAAACAACCAATTTTCACCTTTTAGTGCTAAATATACGTGTCCTAATAGTGTTTATAGCAGCGTGGCACACATATATGACTGTCAACAGCTCAAAACATGTGTTTTGGTGTTTCGTGACCATTTAAAGGCTTAACTAGGTTAATTAGGGTGATAATCAAGAAAGTTACTGTATAACAATGGCTTGTCCCGTAGATCAGTGGTTTCTAACAGGGGGGTCCTGGCCCACAAGGTGGCCTCAGCGAGCTTTGTGGGAGGTCGTGTCATATTTTAAAAAAATTTAGCAGTGGACGATTAGGAGAACAATCATGTTGCCTTAGTTCATTTTATCCCCTGGCTGACCAAAAAAATTGATATTTTGTAATTTATCCTCCACAAAAAAGACTCACTGATTCACCTTCAGCAGCTATACTGGACCCAGGTGAGGAAGCTCCAAACAATTCGGGTTGCAGTGCTAGCAATAGCGGAAACACGAAATGCAGGAAAAACCAAGATAGTTCCCTGAACTATGGTTTTATTCCATTTTCTCTAAGAAAAGAGTCCCTGACCTTGCCACAGTGCATTATCTGGGCCAAGTTCTTGCTAACGAATGCATGAGGCCATCCAAATTAATAAGACATTTGCAGATGACTCATCCCCAATATTCAATTCAATTTACCTTTATTTCTATAGCGCTTTTACAATGTAGATTGTGTCAAAGCAGCTTCACATAAGATTATAGTAAACTGAAACAGTGTCAGTCCAGTGTTGTGTTGAAGTTCAGTTCAGTTTAGCTCAGTTCTGTGTGGTTTAACAATTACTACTGAGAGTCCAAATACTGCAAAGAGCAAATCCATCAATGCGCAGCTCTACAGATCCCAAACCATGCAAGCCAGTGGCGACAGCGGCAAGGAAAAAACTTCACCAATTGGCGAAAGTAAAGAATTAAAAAACCTCTAGAGAAACCAGGCTCAGTTGGGCATGACCATTTCTCCTATGGCCAAACGTCTTGTGCAGAGCTGCAGTCTAGGCGCCTGGTCTGGAGAAGCTGGACGTCAACGAGACTCGTCTGTCCCTGGAGCGTCACAGGAATACAGCAATATCGCAAGGTGTACCCAATACAAATGGCCTACTAATGTTTTGCTTTTATATTTTACATTAGGCTCTTATTTGTGCATAATCATATCTAGATATAGTAATAAACATACCGCTTGTTTGAAAAAAAAACTATTTTTTGTCATACCTAATGCAAACTTATATGAGCAATAATATCATTAAATGTGGAGGGGGGCCTTACAATATTTTCTAGGGGAAAAGGGGGTCTCAGGCAAAAAATGGTTGGGAATACTGCTGAAGATGATTGATTAAAATATATTGCTTAAGGGGGCTAATAATATTGACCTTAAAATGTTTTTTTTATTATTATTATTAAAACTGCTTTTATTTTAGTCAAAATAAAACAAATAAGAGTTTCTCCAGAAGAAAAAAATAATATAGGAAATACTGAGAAACATTTCTTGCTCTGCTAAACATCATTTGGGAAACATTCCCATATCATTTAGGATAAAAATCACATGCAGAAGGCTAATAGTTTTGACTTCCTTTTAACTGTACACCTTTTACTTCAATAGACATCCTATGATGCTTTGCGTGAATTTCATACAGTAGAAGGTGACTACAGTAAGAAAAAAGATTAATTGGATTTACTTTTTTTTTTAAAAGTAAGTGGTTGCAAACAATTTAAATAGGCTGAATTTAAAGATAAAAATGTAAGTTGAACATTACTAAATTTAATTTGTTGGTCTAAATTCAGCCCATATCAATTGTTTGCAACCACTTACCAGAAAAAATTTAGTAAATCCATTTAATCTTTTTGTGTGTGTGTAAAATGACGACTCTTGACTTGACTCAATGTCAATCAATTTTTACTGCCATTAAAATATGGTTATTTTATTGGCTATTGACTCTTTTGCTGTCATTAAAAATACAAAATAGGGTTGCATGATACTGACATTTAGTACCAATCGATACTAAAATTTTAAAAACATCAATTTCCCGCAATTATTTGAGCAAAGTTGAGCACAATCTTAAACAGCGCTGATTTGCCATCTTGGTGAACTTCTACCGTTGCACAATAGAAAGCATCCTGACCAACTGCGTCACAGTCTGGTATGGAAGCTGCTCTGTTGCGGAGCGTAAGGCGCTGCAGCGGGTGGTGAAAACTGCCCAACGCATCACAGGGACCACACTGCCAGGCATAGAGAACATCCAGTAGAAACATGTCTGTACCAAACACGCAGTATTCATAAGGATTGCTCTCACCCTGCTCACAGAGGGTGTGTTTTCACAGTTTTCTCTCCTCGCTTCAGGCTACCCCAGACAAAAACCGGTAGACTAAGGAACAGCTTTTTCCCCAGAGCTGTCTCCCTTTTGAACTCTGCCCCCCACTGACTTTTTTGCCCCCCTAATACACCCCCCACTCTCCTCATAACTTATACTCCTCACAATCACTGCACTATTTAACATTTGCACATTTAAAAATTGCACATATTCATTGCACTACATTGCACTGACTGATTTATTTGAACTGTACATACCTACTGTACATGTTTATTTGTAATTATGTACACACCCACTGTACATATACACTTGTAATTATGTTTATCTATCTGCACACTTCTGATTATTAATAGCAACCTGTACATTTATCCATCTATTGTAAATCTCTGTTCATAGCTAACACAACCTGTATATAATGTTGATAGTACATCCATTTGTAAATATCACCATAGTTTTTCTATAACTGCACTTTATAACTTATACCTGTATCCTGCACTTGCTGCTATTGCACTCCTGGTTAGACCTAAACTGCATTTTGTTTCCTTGTACTTGTACATGTGTAATGACAATAAAGTTGAATCTAATCTAATCTAATCTAATCTAATCTAATCTAATCTAATCTAATCTAATCTAATCTAATCTAATGATTTTCCATTGTGTTCACTTGCTCAACAGAAATGATTGTGATTGGCTGTGAAGGTCATCAGTTCACCAAACTCACTGCTGTTTACTGAGTGTAACCACAGATACAGGGACACTGGGGTGTTTTAAAGCCTCAATTCATCAGCGGATGAATCGTATGTCAGCTTATAGACAAACCAGCTGATCTTTGCGGCTTTAAAGCGCTCCAGTGTCCCTGTATCTGTGGTTACACTCAGTAAACAGCGGTGAGTTTAGTGAACTGATGACCTTCATGGCCAATCACAGTCATTTCTGTTGAGCATGTGAACACAATGGCAAATCAGCGCTGTTTAGAACGCGCTCAACAGCGCTCAAACGTTAGCAGGAAATGGACGTTTTTAAAATTTCAGTATCGATTGGTACCGAATTCCAGTATCGTGACAACTCTATGCTAAAAATGTTAATAAAAGTCACTGTTGATCTTTTAACATCAAAAGTCAACAAAGCGGAGATTAAGGTCCTATAATGCAAATTATAACCATACATAAAAAAATAATAAAAAATGTGAATCATGAAACATAACATATAACACAATATATACTTTTTTACATATTACTTTCAGCAGACCATGATTACCTTAAAACATTTAACCGAGTCTTTCCAGAACAATATTCCACACAAGTTCAAATTTTATTGCATTGTAGGATAGTGGTCCTCAACCACCGGGTTGTAGACTGGTACTGGTCCAAGGATCAATTGGTAACAGGTAGGGCTGGGCGATATGGCAAAAAAAAAAAATAAAATCTAGGTTTTTTTTATAAAGTTTGACTGATTCATGATTTCGATTTCAATTTTTTTTATTGTGTAACTAGTCAACAAACATTACAACACTAGTAACATTCTCTTCATAAATAACTTGAAAAACCATCTGGTTAGGGGACATTGTATGTCATACATAAATTGGTCAACAAGGTATAAATAAATGTAGTGAGTTAAATATTGTTGCAGAACATTTGAATAAAATATTAAAGTAAATATTGTTCAATTTGAATTAAATATTAAATACTTCTGTTCTGAATGTACTGTATGATGTTCTGTACTGTTCTGTACTGAATGTACTGGGGACCCACATCTCTAAGGACCTTTTCTGGACCACCAACACCTCCAGCCTGGTCAAGAAGGCTCACCAGCGGCTATTTTTCTTAGGGCAACTTAAGAAGAACCAGCTGTCATTAGCCGTCTTGTCGAACTTCTACCTCTGCACAATAGAAAACATCCTGACAAACTGCGTCACAGTCTGGTATGGAAGCTGCTCTGTTGCGGAGCGTAAGGCACTGCAGCGGGTGGTGAAAACTGCCCAACGTATCACAGGGACCACACTACCAGCCATAGAGGACATCCAGAGGAAACACTGTCTGCGCCGAGCACGCAGTATTCTTAAAGATTCCTCTCACCCTGCTCACAGACTGTTTTCTCTCCTGCCTTCTGGCAGGCGCTTCAGGCTCCCCCGGACAAAAACCAGCAGACTAAAGAACAGCTTCTTTCCCAGAGCTGTCTCCCTTTTGAACTCTGCTCCCCACTGACTTTTTGCCCCCCTAATACACACCCCACTCTCCTCTCCTCATAACTCAGACTCATCATAATCACTGCACTACTTAACATTTGCACATTTAAAAATTGCACATATTCATTGCACTGATTCATTCACTTATTTGAACTGTACATACCTACTGCACATGTACATTTGTAATTATGTACACACCCACTGTACATATACATTTGTAATTATGTTTATCTATCTGCACACTTCTGATTATTAATAGCAACCTGTACATTTATCCATTTATTGTAAATCTCTTCATAGCTAACACAACCTGTATATAATGTTGATAGTACATCCATTTGTAAATATCAGCATAGTTTTTCTATAACTGCACTTTATAACTTATACCTGTATCCTGCACTTGCTGCTATTGCACTCCTGGTTAGACCTAAACTGCATTTCGTTTCCTTGTACTTGTACATGTGTGATGACAATAAAGTTGAATCTCATCTCAATCTCATCTCATAGTAAGAAAATGTAAAATGTAAACATTACATCAATCAACCCAAAAAGTTAATCACCTGCACTGAACACCCTCTCAAAAGGGGCACTGGTTGCATGAATACAGAGGTATTTTGTTGCAAGTTTGCTGAGCCTGAGAAAGATCGTCTCATTAGCCTTACACCAGTGAAGTGGGTCTGTGTCTGAATCTACTTCAGGAGACATCAAATTCATCTGTCAGCTCGGCTTTGACTTTGTCTTCTTCTGATTGAATGATCTGTTGCCGTTTTCTTTAAAAGATACAGTGAAAGTAAAGGACTGAACACGGAAACTGTAAAGTCTAATTTAGCCCAATGCGTGAAGTTGTAGACATATCGCTAGTAGGAGCAAATACAAGCATCAGATGTGTGTCTAATATAAAATCATATATTTATTCTGTTTTTCTTTTTCCCTGTCTTTTAAATACAGATCCTTAAAGCGATTTGCACCACTCTGTATTACGCTGTCCGCTAATGACGTAATGGGGGCGGGTACTTTCAGTTTTCACTACTACAGCTGCTCACCTCTGCTCGTGTTCAAACCAAACTACATCGACGCTGTTTTTCACATGGCAGGTTTCACGTCTTTCATACATGTTGAGAGATTGAGTTTATCGACTTGAAAAGGGAATATGTCTTGACAGAATCCACACAGACAAAACTTAGTAAAGTGTGAAGTCATGTAGGATTTTACTTGTTGCATTAGTCTGAATGTAAATCCCCTCGTCAGGCAGCGCTGGAATAGCGTGAGAGAGTGGACCAAAGCGCATCAAACGAAAGGTATTAACAGTCCGTGCGTTTAGTCCATTACTATCATGATTGAAACTCAGTCAGGCAGCGTAATACAGAGAATGGATCAAAGCGCATTGGTACAATTATAATGTATCTAATATTTTATTAAAAAATCGTGATACCGCGATTTAATAAAAAATTTAATTGTCTTAAAACGTAAATTCGAATTAATCGAAAATAATCAAAAAAATCGGCCAGCCCTAGTACCAGGTCGCACAAGAAATCATTATTCTAAATATTTATTAGCTGAGTCTAAAAGATCTTTTATTTTGAAAAATCTTTTATTTTGAAAAATGACCATATTCTCTAGCTTTACATCTCGGTCACCTGAGCGCCCAAATTTAACCCATAAGCTGCAAAATGAGTAAGAAACAGACATCCTTGGAAAGTTTTTTTTGCTAAGGGGAAAAGGCCAAGTGAAGGACCCACAAAACTGCCAAGGAATGGATCCACAACACGTTTGTCAACAAATAAGGTGAATCCAGCATGTCTGTGCAAGAAGATCAATTGCTGGAGATCAAAAATGACTGTGGCCTTTTAGTGGCCGTTCGCATATCGCATTTTTTCTAGAGTATACGCAAGTTTATTATTTCCAATGGAGGTGCGGGGTTTTTGTGCACAAGTGCCATGACACGCTCGCGCCTTCCAGATGCACCAGTTGAATGAATGCCGCAAGGAGTGCACTGCGAGTCACATGACAAGAACTGCCTGTTCAGCTTGTATGGGATATACACATTTCGGTATACTATATCCAGGGCTTTACATTAACACCCGCTAAATGCGGGTAGATTTCAGCTTTGGCGGGTTAGACAGACACTCTTACTAGCCACTTTGGCTGGTTGAAGATCATTTTTAAATTATAGTTATCTTAAAAGCAGGGTTTGACAATAGAGATGTCCCAATATGTGTGCAAATGTTATTTTAGAATCGAGAAGCAGCATGACTGACAAAAATAGCGTTCGCGCGAGCAAAGGAAAGCAGGTGAATACTGAATGAGAGGATGATCACTCGTCGCACAGGTGATGTGATGTGTGCGGCTGTTTTAAAAAGCATGCGCGCTCCTGTTTCCTGGCGCGAAGCAACCGTGCCTAGAGGAAACACAACTGGTGCTATCAGTTCTCTTTCAAATAGACTGGACAAAAAGTGATGCTCGTGCAGCTTCCAAAAGCTCAGGATGTTTCTAAAATATGTCTTTTTGTAAGTAGCAGTGGTTGCCGGTTTTGTTTGAACTTTTCTTTAAACAGAACAGATTATGGGCCTAACGTTACCCATGTGCACGTGATCATCCTTCATTATCACACGGTTTGTTTTTCACCTGTTTCTTTTGCTTACAGTTATTTTTGTTAATATTGTTTCATTATAATTGTTACAATAACATCGCTTTAATAGGAGATTAACTCCCCGTGTATGTGTAGTTAACTAGTGATCTGAGAGACCGTTAGCCTACACAGACTAGGCTACTATGCATAGTTTTAGATACATGGAAAAAATTAAACAATTACATTTTTTAAATGTAATTGTTTTCTTTAAGAAAGGTTTTGTTGAATAAAAAGAGCATGTAAACAGCTATATTTTGCATGTTTTGGTTTATTATTTAACATTTGTGGCTAAGAAATAATTATTTATTTATTTTTGGTGTGGTCAGAGACATTTGGTAAATCCTCTGAAAAGTCCTGTGAAATAAAAACAAATTGCAATGCGACACTATGAAACCACAGCCCATTTGAATGAGGAGGCATGTGAACATAACACAAAGTCTAAATTAAGCCATTTTAGCATGCCAAAGTCAAATTTATGCATATAAAATATATTTTCCCAACAGCAAAATTGTGGCTAGTGAAAATGGCGAGTGGCTAGTAATGTTGGAAAACTACTAGCCACAGTGGCTGGTGATCAAAAAAGTTAATGTCAAGCCCTGACTATATCTATCTACTATATCGGTATACTATATCCGGTATACAATTATCTTAGACAAACACAGAACAGCCAAACACTGCAGTGCTTTGTAATTTTGCCCATAAATAAAACTTGTATTGGAGTGTCAGCTCATCATCCTCTGAGAAAATGATTGGTCGTCTATCAACCTATGAACCTCCGACCACCCAACACCAACTCCTCCGGGTGCTCTGGTTTCCCCCACAGTCCAAAGACATGCGCTAAAGGTGAATTGAATAAACTAAATTGGCCGTAGTGTATGAGTGTGTGTGAATGCGAGAGTGTGGAAGGGAATCAGCTGTAAAAAGCATTTGACGGAATAGTTGGTGGTTCATTCCACTGTGGTGACCCCTGATAAATCAGGGACTAAGCCGAAGGAAAATGAATGAATGAACTAATGACAAGTTAAAATACCAAGCGTAACATTATTATCATGATGGATTAAAATAAAGCTCAAAGCCAATTGTTCTTCTCGCTCAGTTTTCACTATGCATATTTTTTGTGCAATCTAAATGTGTTTCAGTCTTTTTGAATGGAAGTTCTGCAAACAGAAAGTCCAACCCATAATTTTAAACAAGGTGGATGCTTAAAGCGGGACACATTACACTGTGAGATGAACTCAAAGCTTCACAGTGGAGGAAAGACGGGCTAAATCACCAAGCTTTGATGTAGACGCTGTGGATTTATGAGCGTGCAGGAGGCTAACACCGTGTTTTCCTAAAGAATAAGAATGAAAGACAAAGCAGTGTGTTAGAAAAGAGGCAGACCTAGTTAACTGGCATATGAATTGAAATGTTTTCTCTCTCTCTCTCTCTCTCTCTCTCTCTCTCTCTCAACGGCCTTGGTTTTTGGAAGTACATTTTGTGCCCCATTGAAAGATTTGAAGCCTTGAACTGAACCAGCTTTAGCAGGGATTTTATGACAAACTTTGATTTGAGGCAAAAGACACAAAGTAATTGCTAGTAAATTGCAAATCTAATTTTAAAGAATTGGCAAGCAGTACATTACCTGTAACATTTGCAAACAGACACTGAATTGCTGTTTCTTGTACTGTAATAATGTTTGTTTTAATTGGAAGTTCAGGAATATCTATGATGACATGATACTCACAATAGTCAAACATACAAATTAAATGCTATGTAAGTCACTTTAGATAAAAAAAAACAAATGTGTGAATGAAAAACAATGCAAATAATGAACAGTGTACAATACAACTGCTGACAAATTGACATTTAATGATATGAGTTCACAATAAAGTTGATTTTAAGGGGCTATGATTAGTATGAAAAAATACAGGTCAACAAAAATGAGTTTTTTTTATTAAAAAATGGCAATAAAAATAGTGAATATAACCATACAACAACTCGTTTTTCCTGGGATTCTCTCCTTTCTTTTACAATTCTGTCCCGCTATCATCCCGTAAAGGTATTTTCCCGTATTTCTCCCATAGTTTCAATCTTTCTATGAAGGGTGGCAGTAAACATTAAATAGCCCATCCTCCCTATAAGCAACCCATACCGCCAAACCACCAGGGGATGCCCCCTTGCTCTTAAAGGTGCTGTATGTAAGTTTTTGACTCTAAAGCATAAAAATACCATATGTGTGCAGATATTTAAGAAACATCTCAAGTGAACATACTTGTTTAACTGAAAAACAATGCTGAAGTCAGATATTCTGCTTTGAAAATGGTTTTTCCGTGCCGGAACGCTGTCTTTGTTTAGGTAAAATTTAACCTGCACAATGCCAGTTTGGCCAATTATATTTCAGCTCTCTGGGTTGACTTGTTGGAAAACAGCGTATTTCATTCATTCATTCAGAAAAGCTCTGAAAGCATGCATCCGTGACCGAAATGGACAGTATCAGACATCTAAATGAGACAGATTCAGTTCCACATGAGGTTATTAATTAGCAAATTATATGAATATTACGAACGTAAACATTAGGTGAGCAGGTTACATTGTAATCTCGTGTCCTAACAACATGCAAACATCAGTTTGGCTGTTTGCTCCAGACGAAACACGACAGAAATTTAAATACAGCCTTTTAGAAGCACAGAATATGCACTCACTCACGAAACGGTAAGGTTTATAATCTATTAAAACTCACATTGTTAGCATTTAGCACTGAATAAAACACACAAGGTTTACCTGAGGTGATCACTGTCATAGGTTTCACATGTTCAGCTGTGAGAAATAGAAGCCGTTTCTAATATATCAATTCAAGATGTTAGTTAGAACTAAAATGCTTTTTAATATGGAAAATATTCCTTCTATTGCGTGTCGTTGCTTTTATTTAGAACAGTTTAAATTCAATTCAATTCATCTTTATTTGTATAGCGCTTATACAATGTAGATTGGGAAGTTTATAGTGAATTGAAACAGTGTCAGTTCAGTTTTCAGAGTTTAAGTTCAGTTCAGTTTAGCTCAGTTCAGTGTGGGTTAATAATCACTACTGAGAGTCCATACACTGAAAAGCAAATCCATTGATGTGCAGCTCTACAGATCCCGAATCATGCAAGCCAGTGGCGACAGCGGAGAGGAAAAAAACTCGAGAGAAACCAGGCTCAGTTGGGCACGACCATTTCTCCTAAATCACTTGCTCTTGTACCTAATCTGGCATCCCACGTGTACGTTTATTTTGATCTAGGTGTGCAATACCTAGTTCAACCACTGGGTGTCAAACTTGCATACTGCACCTTTAAATGTGAATCTGTTCTGTGCTTTCATTTTATTTAGGCATGAAAACACTTTGAAATAAATATAAAAATGGCAGGATTCCCTTCCTTTCTATTATAGGCACCGTTATCCCTACTTGCAATCCTCAAAACAGTCAAGTAGTGGTGAGTGACTGTCAGCTGATGAGCTTCATAGTGATAAATAGATGCTGTTTCCCAAACGGAATCTATACACACGATTTGAAGGAGGTTTGAAAGTCTTGGGTGCGTCTTTGAACAGCTATATAAACATAATTAATAATAATAGCATCTAAAGATGTCGATCTTGATGTGTTTTCTTTCAAACACAACAAATTTTGTCCTAAATGAGCATAAAAAGTTGAGCATTTTTAAATGTGTGCATTTTTAAAGTGACACCTCTGTTATTTAATGTAATCAAACGAAACATCTATTGAGTGATTCATTCATTGCTCTTTAATCAGAATGTGTAAGTTATACAGTGAAGAAAAAAAAGATTAATGAGATTTGATAACTTGATTCAATTTCTTTATAATAGCTATTAATTTGAATAGGCTAAACTGTTTGCTAATTTATTTGCAGCTTTTTCTAATATATAATATTTATTCTATCCTTTGTAAATAATAATAATAATAATAATAATAATAATAATAATAATAATAATAATAATAATAATAATAA
>CAIGQZ010032409.1:4959257-4970649 GCA_903798205.1 Danio tinwini
GTGTGTGTGTGTGTGTGTGTGTGTGTGTGTGTGTGTGTGTGTGTGTGAGTCTGAATCATCCATAACTCCATTCAGAAACATCATTTGAATTGAGTCATTAAGCAATACTAAATTCTGACTGAGACGATGCAAAACTCCAAATTAATCAATGACAAATTTTAAAGGGGACCTATTATGCCCTTTTTTACAACATGTAAAATAAGTTCCCAGAGTGTTTATGTGAAGTTTAAGCTCAAAATACAGCACAGATAATGTTTTATTACTCTTTAAAGCATGCCTCTTTTAAGCCCTGATCCTAATTGTGCCATTTTGGTAACTATCACTTTAAATTCAGATTCATTTTAAAAGAGGGCGGAGCTACAAATGCCTGTGTGTCAGCATAATGTCAAATTGAAAAACAAAACTAACATTTTATGCTAATGATGAAGAGATGGTCACTAGTAGGTGGGGTTTCCCTCCCCCTCCCCCCTTCTCTCTGATGACACGTGCAAAGGGAGAATGTCAAAGTGTAACAAATAAAAGAAAAAAATAATATATATTTACCATTAGAATTAAAATGTTTAATTTAGAGATGATAATAATAATGTATATTATCAAGTTGCTGCCAATCACATGGCAGCAACTTAATGCATTTAGGCATGTAGACACGGTCAAGACGATCTGCTGCAGTTCAAGCCGAGCATCAGAATGGTGATTTAGGTGACTTTGAAAGTTGCATGCTTGTTGGTGCCAGACGGGCTGGTCTGAGAATTTCAGAAACTTCTGATGAACTGGGATTTTCACGCACAACCATCTCTAGGGTTTACAGAGAATGGTCTAAAAAAGAGAAAATATCCAGTGAGCGGCAGTTCTGTGGGCGCAAATGCCCTGTTGATGCCAGAGGTCAGAGGAGAATGGCCAGACTGGTTTCAGCTGATAGAAAGGCAACACTAACTCAAATAACCACTCGTTACAAACGAGGTCTGCAGAAGAGCATCTCTGAACCCACAACACGTTCAGCCTTAAGGCGGATGGACTACAGCAGCAGAAGTCCACAGGCACAGGCTCACTAAAATTGGACAATAGAAGATTGGAAAAACGTTGCCTGGTCTGATGAGTCTCTATTTCTGCTGCCACATTCAGATGGTAGGGTCAGAATATGGCGTCAACAACATGAAAGTATGGATCCATTCTGCCTTGTATCAACGTTTCAGGCTGGTGGTGGTGGTGTAATGGTGTAGAGGATATTTTCTTGGCACACTTAAAATCAATTAGTACCAATTGAGCATCGTGTCAACACCACAACCTAACTGAGTATTGTTGCTGACCATGTCCATCACTTTACAACCACAGTGTACCCATCTTCTAATGACTACATCCAGCAGGATAACGCGCCATGTCATACAGCGTGAATCATCTCAGACTGGTTTCTGACATGACAATGAGTTCACTGTACTCAAATGGCCTCCACAGTCACCAGATCTCAATCTAATAGAGCACCTTTGGGATGTGCTGGAACAGAAGATTCGCATCATGGATGTGCAGCCGACAAATCTGCAGCAACTGTGTGATGCTATCAGTATCCTGTTGAATCTCTGCCACGAAGGATTAAGGCAGTTTTGAAGGAAAAAGGGGGTCCAACCCAGTACTAGTAAGGTGTACCTAATAAAGTGAGTATATATATATAGTATATATATATATAGAAATATTAGATACGGATTACTGTCTGAGTTACAGCCATTAATTAACTTAAAAAAAAGATGTACAACAAATGAACATAAAATATAATTTGTGCATTATATAAATAACTGAAGTATGATTAGTACAGGCAACGCGGTGGCACTGTGAGTAGCACGATCACCTCATAACAAAAAGGTTTGAGCCTTAGCTGGGTCAGTTGGCATTTCTCTGTGGAGTTTGCATGTTCTCCCCATGTTGGTGTGGGTTTCCTCCGGGTGCTCCGGTTTCTCCCACAGTCCAAAGACATGCACTATAGGTGAATTGGGTAGGCTAAATTGTCAATATTGTGTGTATGTGGATGAAAGTGTATGGATGTTTCCCAGTGATGGGTTGCAGCTGGAAGGGCATCTGCTGCGTAAAACATATGCTGGATAAGTTGGCGTTTCATTTTGCTGTGGCGACCCCAGATTAATAAAGGGACTAATCCAGAAAAAAAAAAAAAAAAGAATAAATGAATGGTTAGTACAAACTTGAATACATTAAAGGGTTTTTATTGAAATGACTTATCTGTAAAAACACATCAAATTGATCAAAAAGTGACAATGAAGACATTTAAAAGGTAAAAAATAAGTATTTTAATTACAGGAATAATTTAATAATTTAATGTCTTAAAATATATTTAAATATTAATAGGTTAATATAGTCATTTGAACTTAAATATGCATAATTAATGTTGTCAAATAACTGAAGCTTTAGTGAGCTGAACATTCTGTCTTGAACTATTAAGAAAAAGAAAGAAAAAAAATCATTTGAATGTTAATGTCTGTGGTAAACGTCTATCTTAATTGAAATAAAGCACATTCATCTCTGCTGTTCAAATATCAGTCCATTTGAATTCAAAAGGAGCCAACTCTTACATTCCGAGTTTGCCCACTGCTGGAATGTGTTTGTGTCTCTATGTGTGTGCATGTGTATATACTGAGTGGCACTGGCTTTGTGAAGCCTTGCTGAAACTGACAGTTATCTGCTTTTACTCAAAGAGACTGACTGACTGACTGACTCACTCACTCACTCACACACACACACACACGCACACGCACACGCACACGCACACGCACACACACACACACACGTGCACAGTATGGTCTGTAAGACATCAGCAGGGTTTTAAAAAAATTAAAACAGAAAATAAAAAAACTGATTAAAATGTGTTAAAACAGGTTGTAAAAGAATAAAAAAGAAACAAAAAACATAACAGTGCTCATTCAGTAAAGGCACAGCTAAACAGATGTGTTTTCAGTCTTGATTTGAATGTTGGAGCACATCTGATCATTTCTGGTAGCTGATTCCAGCAGCGAGGGGAGTAGTAGCTAAAATCCGATTCACCCTGCATTGACTGAACTCTTGGAATTTCTAGTTTATATGATCCTAAAGATCTGAGTGATCTATTAGGTTTGTATTCAGTCAGCATATCTGTAATGTATTGAGGTCCTAGGCCATTTAGTGATTTATAGACAAGTAATAATACTTTAAACTCTATTCTGAATGTAACTGGGAGCCAGTGTAAAGACCTGAGGACAGGTGTGATGTGCTTTGATTTCCTGCTTCTGGTCAGAATCCTGGCCGCAGTGTTCTGGATGAGCTGCAACTGTCTGACTGTCTTTTTGGGAAGGCCAGTGAGGATGTCGTTACAGTAATCCACTCTGCTGCTGATAAAAGCATGAACAAGTTTCTCTAAGTCTTCACTGGAAACAAAGCATCTGATTTTTGCAATGTTTTTGAGATGATAGTATGCTGATTTACTAACTGCTTTGACATGACTATTGAAACTCAGATCTGACTCCAGAGTCACACCAAGATTCTTGACCTTATTTTTTGTTGTTTGACATTTAGAGCATTCAGCTTGAGAACCTCATAGAGTGCACAATCTGCATTGTTGCAAATCTGCGCAAGTAGGCTACAGAAAGGGAGAAAAAAAAACTGGAAATTATTATTATTTTTTTTTTTGTGTGCAAATTTGTGATCTTTGTTCGGATTCATCGGCATATCTGTCAACCCTCCCGCTATCATTCATATTTTCAGTCTTTCACTGAAGGGTGGCAAATAAACATTAAAGAGCAGAGCCTCCCTATATGCAATCCATACCGCCCAACCACCAGGGGCCGCCCCTTGCTCTTAAAATTGAGGCTGTTCTGTGCTTTCGCTTTGTTTAGGCATAAAAACACTTTGAAATAAATATAAAACGACAGGATTCCCTTTCCTTTTATTACAGGTGCCGTCTCCCCATCATATGCAATCCTCAAAACAGTCATATAGCGGTGCATGACTGCCAGCTGACGTGCTCTATAGTTGTAAATAGAGGCTGTTTTCCAAATAGAGTGCGTGTTTAAACAGACATATACACATAATTAATAATAATAATATCTAAAGATGTAGATCTTGGTGGGGGTTTTTTCAAACACACCTAATTTTGTCCTAATGAGCACAAAAAGTTAGGAAAGCAATCGAATGCTTGCGTTAGATGGTTTCATTTTTAAAGTGACACCTGTTATTTAATGTAATCAAATGAAAAAAATCTAAATAAAAAAGAGATTCATTCGTTGCTCTTTAATCAGAATGTGTACGTTATACAGTGAAGAAAAGGTTAATGAGATTTGATAGCTCGATTCTATTTCACTATAATAGCTATTCATTTTATTAAGCTAAACTGTTAACACTGTTGTACACTATTTATTTTTTCTTTTGTAAACAATAAAAATAAAACATATTACTGACCATTTAACTCTTTATTTACAATTAAACAGCTCAAAATTACCATATTTAGTAATTTGGGGATTTTTAAAAGGGGGATCGTGGTAATCCCTTATTATGGTATCCCTTATTTTCACATCCCAATGTAGACAGGTATGTTCATCGGATCTCTTTTCGCTGCTAAAATAGACCAAAACAGTCATTATTTCTTCAAAAATATAAGTGACTTAATATTATTAACTTGTTTGTTGAACTGTCATATGAAATCAGTGTCACATGTTCAATCGTGAGGTGATGGTAAATTAAGTGATGGTCAATTGTCAGCTCGATTGTCAGCTCTTTCGATTGTCAGGTCGTGTGATGTATGTTGCTGAACTGTATTCAAATGTTATAAATATAAAAACACCACATTTTGAAATGTAACTGCAGTATGTCAGTTTAGTTTATTTGTGTGTGCTGCACTCATGGACTTTAGAAAACGGCGCTCATTTGTTTGATTTCTCTTCGAGAAGCTGCACAAGCCTCAAAACTTTAAGGTCCTTGCACCCTGACTGAGTCCGAAACTGTCGTATTCGTTTTTTCATATTCGTCATTTGGTGGCTCTCAATTGTCAAAATCACTCCTCAAAATATTTGCTATGGATGCGAAAAATGTAGAAAATCGAACCATCCAAATTCATTTTTATAACGGACGGAAGTTGCAGAGGCTGCAAACGTATAAAAACGTGAGGTTGTATTTAGTTACATATATATAGTATATATATATAACAAATAAACTAGTCAGAATATAGGCTACAGTTAAAGCTTTCCTTTAGTTTTTGTGAAATGCATGCATGCAGCCACACACACACACACACACACACACACACACACACACACACACACACACACACACGCACACACACACACACACACACACACACTCACACGTTTAAATAAATTTATGTTGTTAATGAATAAATAACAATAAATTGTTTTAACAGCAATATCTCCAAGTTTTGTTTTTCATTGTAAAAATGTAATGATTTGCCAATGCAAAAAGAGTACTGCCACCTTTCCCCCCACTTCATGCACTGATTATAACACAAACAAATCATCCTCCTGGCGACTTTTTTTTTTTTTTTTGTCAAAAGCGACAAATCCAGTGACTTTTACTGGTGTTTTTGGAGACTTTTGTGGTGTTTAGAGACTCGAAAGCACGCATCACTCTGCAGTTAGGCCTACTGTGCTCAACGAGCAGCGGCTGCTGCAGTGATCCCCTCTCCCATCCAAAAGCACTCACAGGCGGTCAGTCTCTTAGTAGCCGCTAAAAAATGCAGATTCTTTTTGACTTCGTGCTGAACCAATCTGTGAAAATTATAAATCTCGTAAAATCATGGCCGCTAAACACTCGCTTGTCACAACAACAACAACAACAACAATAAAATATGTAACCTCATATAATTATAAAGCAATAGCCTAGTAATGATAATAGGCCTATACTACTACTACTACTACTACTACTACTACTACTACTACTACTACTACTAATAATAATAATAATAATAATAATAATAATAATAATAATAACAACAACAACAATGAAATATGTAACCTCATATAATTATAAAGCAATAGCCTAGTATTGATGATAGGCCTACCTACCGCTACTGATATGATAATAATAATAATATTAATAATGTGGGTGGGGGCGGGGGGTGGGGGTGGGGGTGTTGTGCACTTGCAAAAGGTTGAGAACCCCTGACTTAGGGTATGTTTTATTCAGCCTGATCTCACAAGAAAACGTAAGTATTTCGTGTTTTGTAAGTTTAGTGGCTAATTCGTACGAGTTCAGACGTATGAAAATGTACGATTTTAAAAAGGAGGCGTGGCACCCAACCCCACCCCTAAACCCAACCGTCACTGGGTGATGAGCAAATCGTACTAAATTGTACAAATTAGATTGTACGAATTCATATGAATTAGCCCCTAAATCAAAAAGTTAAGAATTGGCGTGAGATTGCGTTGGTTTTATTGTATATTTTTAGAGCTTGTTGTACAGAACACCTGACCAGCAAACCACTGACCTAATCCATCTCCTAAACCTAATCAATAGTGTTTTCAAAAGCAAACAAAAGAGAAAACATAGCTTTACCTTGATTTTACATTGCTTTTATCTCTTTTGTGGAAGCGTGCTTTACCAAACTCGAACCTGAGCAGTCTGCATTACAAGTACCAAACTGCACCAAACAGCAAACTGACTGCGCCAGAAAAACTAACCATATGGAGATAGATAATAGAGGCAAACATGTTCAAATTACAAAATATTTATTTGGTGTGTGCAAAGAACTGCATGAAACTAATCCTTTATTCGCCAATAATATGTCCCTAGGCTGCGCGGTGGTGCAGTGGGTAGCACAATCGCCTCACAGCAAGAAGGTCGCTGGTTCGAGCCCCGGCTGGGTCAGTTGGCGTTTCTGTGTGGAGTTTGCATGTTCCCACCGTGTTTGTGTGGGTTTCCTCCTGGTGCCAGGTTTCCCCCACAAGTTCAAAAGCATGTGGTATAGGTGAATTGGGTATGCTAAATTGTCCGTAGTGTATGTGTGTGAATGAGTGTGTATGGATGATTCCCAGTGATGGGTTGCAGCTGGAAGGGCATCCGCTGCATAAAACGTATGCTGGATAAGCTGGCGGTTCATTCCGCTGTGGCGACCCCAGATTTATAAAGGGACTAAGCCGAAAAGAAAATGAATGGATGATTGAATATGTCCCTAGAAATATCATTTGTGTGAAAAGAAGCATTCATTTCACCTTTCACCTCCTTCACTGCAGTTAAAGGTTAAGCGATGTTTCTGCAGTTTCACAAAAACGAGCCTGTGTTGTTATTTTACAAGAGACATGTCATAATTCTCTATTCAAAATCCTGATATTCTGGTTATTGGAACATTATAAGCATTAGTTTCATAAGTAATGAATGTAAAAGAAGCTCTTAGTTGTGTAAAGACATCACATACTTTTGATTTTCCTGCAAAAAAAAGTCCTTCACATTAAAAGCAGTAAGGCTTTCATACAAAAATGGTGAAAGTCTTATAAGTTTCTTTACAAGTCAACACATTGGCCAAAAAGAAAAGGAATTAATGTTAAATTTATTACACAAAGCTCCTTTTAAAACGGCTCTTAAAAGTGCCTATTTAATTTCAAATAGTTCACAACCCATAAAAAACAAACAAGCATTTCTCAATGTTGAAGAATGTTGTTTCTGTTTTCAGATAAGAGGAGCCGGACAGTGTGAATGACTCCTGTTTAGTGTCTATAGGGGTCATTTGAGTTCAGTTCAATCCTTCACAAAGAGCACAATACAACTACCTCAAATTTCCACAAACATCCAACAGGATTAACAAGCTGTTCAACACTTTGTTATGATTACATCTTTGTGACATCATGTTCTGTTTTTGGTTTACTTAGAGGTCTTTGATCCAGGTTGCATTCATATTTTACTGGGACTGCATCGGAGTTCATTTAAAAGTATTTCAAGTTATATTTCAGCATTTCTGGTCTGATTGTGTGGTGTGCACCAGGGTTCAGCGTTCAGACTTTATCAACTGAACCAAACTAATATAGCAATGACATCGGAGTTCAGTTTAATCAAACTAAATCTGCTAACTAAGACCATATACATCTAATAATAAAGCTGACAAACCTAGAAATTCTTCAAAGCTCTATGATTATAAAAAATAACTTTAGCTGTATTTATATATTATTAAAGTGTTATTTATTTAATTTATCGTTAGAAATGTTATGCAGTGTTTTGTCTACATTTTTAGTCTTCCAACTAAATAAAAAATAAGAAATTTAGCCTTAAGTGAAGTTTATCTTATAAACTAATTTCGAGAGGATCATGTGCTTATGACTGCTTGCGGCTGGTCCCGCATTATTTAATTTATGATTCACCAATCAGACGTTTCCTAAGCCACTATAAATACCCTAAGTTCCATTAACGTTTTGAAGAATCCCCCCTTCCACCCCTACTCCTCCTCCTTTCCTAGATGGGTGGCACAGTGGCCCAGTGGTTAGCACTGTTGCCTCACAGAAGGAATGTCACTGGTTTTAGTCCTTACTACGCCAGCCGATAATTTTGTGCAGAGTTTACATGTTCTCCCCATGCTCACATGGATTTCCCCCGGGTTCCCCGGTTTCCTCCCACTGTCCAAAAACATGCAACTTAAGTTAGTTGACTAATCCAAATCGGCACCATAGACATGCACCTAGTCAGTATTTATCTCTTAAGAGCAATCCCTATCTGTTCATTAGCTACTACAGCAGGGGAGTTCTCAAAATCTACCTGAGCTCAAACTCCCCTCTCGCCTTGTAAACGAGAGGGAGCCCCAAGCTCGAGGATCTTATGAGCTCAGGGCTCTCTCCTGGGACAGCATGCTAAACAAGCTTTATAATCAATCATCAGCTAAGTGTGAACTCTTGAATTTATTTTAGTTTCAATACCACAAGTATTTCAGCTAGTTGCCAAGCTAACAATTCTAATTAGTTGTAATTTCATCTAATAAACTGTATTTGTCATTAAAATGTCTCATTAAAATAATTTTTAAGAGCGCCATTGATATTTAATGACATTTAAATAACAAATTCAGCTTGTACCACTGTAGTTGAGATCACGAAAAATATTAATGGTTGTGTTATAAAATTCATGACAAATTTATATAGGCTTCATTACAGTTATGTTTATGACAGATTTATGACCATTTTGTTGTCTTGGCAAAGACAAAAACAAGTTGTGATGTAATTGTCAAGATGTCATAACAAACAGTGTCATCTTTGTATTTACAATTTCATAATTAAGCGATTTACACTTAATGACAGTTGCTATAAGCATGCATAAAATGAATAACAAATTTAGCCTTTATTTATTTTAGTTTCAATAACTGTAATACTAAAATATTTCAGCTAGTTGCCAAGCTAACATTAAGGTTGGGCGATGTCTAATGTGAAACACTGCGATTAGATCGTCATAGGCGGCGAATTAATTATTTATGAACAATAAATTAATTCATAACGAATGAATAATTTGTAGCCTACAGTTTCAACTTTCTGACCCGCATGGTCTTTGTTTTACCCATAAACAAATCCTAAATAACTAAAAACAAGTTAAACACAAATTACCACCTGTCAATCACTTTTTTCCGCAGGACTCTGGCATGAATAGGCAGAGTGATTTGTGTCTGTATAATGGCATTGACAAACTTGGTTGGTAAAAAGGTGCAGAACCAACAGGAACCAACCAACAGTATCTACAAGCATGAAAGTACAAGCGTGAAAGTGAAAGATTAAAGCAGTGTATTGAAGCTGTGACGCGTTACCTGATAGATTCAAAAGACTTAAGAGTCGTTAGATAGAAACAAGATTAATCAAACATCATGTTTAACAACTATAGTGAGACACGATCCAGCGGTACATCCTTGATAAACTGTCCAATGTGCACTGCTCTCTGGGGTTTTGTGCTCAAAGCACCTGTTGACTGTCTGGAGCTCAGATGCATATGCTAGAGTGCATGATACGAGTGTGTGTGTGTGTGTGTGTGTGTGTGTGTGTGTGTGTGTGTGTGTGTGTGTGTGGTCATGTGATGTGCATTTTCAGCTGTATAGTGTTTACGGGGGCTGTTCAGAAATGCTAGATTAAACGCCAGCGTGAATGTGGATCGTTTTCATTCTAAAATGCCATTTTTAAACTAAGACGTATTAATGTAAATGGGGCAGAAGTGTGTATTTTTCGTGAGTGGGTTGCTGCTCCGGCAGAGGATCGCAATGCCGGCTCAGCATCGTGATGTCTATCGGCCATACCTTAGCTAAAACTTTTTATTTTTATTTTAATCTAATCTAATATTATTTTAGTAGTTTTAGTCATAATTAAAAAGATCAGTAACTATAAAGAATGAAAACTATATTTATGTCCACATCAATACATGATAATGTTCTGTTTATTACAGGGGAAGGCCAGAAATAGGGTGTCATCAACGCAGATCTTTTTATTCAATATGTGAAAGCAAAAATACAGATATTCCCTCTGAATTTTCTATCCCACAGAAGCAGACAGAAGTATATTGAATATATTTAGCCTGTTTACATAACGTTTTGATGTTTAATAATTGCAAATAATTAACATATATCTTGCAAATATTTTCACATTTCTTGCAAAATACAAACGATCTCCAAAACATTAGTTAGCTACAATGAAAACCGGCCAAATGAGGGTTTTCATTTAATACTGAAAACAACACTGATTATATTTTCATACCTCTCACACTACTCATTTTAATACTTATAATCTCATTTCTTGACCAGCAAAAAAGTTTAAATTTTCAGAGCTGCTGTCTCAGTCAATTACAGCAATAACCAAGAGCAAACGCTCGTATGAGAGCAAAGTGTGAAGTTGGATAGTTTCATTTTCGTGCAGTGGAGGAAGAATTTAAATTTTATTGACAAACAATGATAAGAATATGCTGCTAATCATCCCTATTAAATTCCATCCATAAATCTCCCTACTTTGGTTACATGCTTTCTATTTAAGGTTTTCCATAATAAAAACATTTTTGTCTGGGAGGGCCAGACTTCAGTTTGAGTGTGCCAGTGCCACCCTGTAGCCTCTCCACTGGTTTATTATAAAAGTGCAATGAGGTTTTGTCATGCTCATTATTGCAGATTAAAAATCTAACTGGCTGTCAATGTTTTTATCATTTTATTACCTGAAAAACAAAATGTTTTGAAAGTGATTCCAAGAATATTGCTCCTATAATGACGTTATAATTATAGTATGTGAAGAGGATTTTCTTTTATATTTAGAAAGATTTTAACAACCATATCTTTATTGTGTTATCTTTTATTGATAGGAGTGAAAAGGCCCTGGAAATTCCTGTCATTTATATATAAATAAATAAATAAAAAAAATAAATAAATAAATAAATAAATAAATAAATAAATAAATAAATAAATAAA
>CAIGQZ010032409.1:5033751-5046635 GCA_903798205.1 Danio tinwini
AAAAAAAAAGCTTTTCTTATTTAGATTTTTTGTCTTGTTTCTAGTCTAAATATCTAAAAATTCTTAAATCAAGAAGCATTTTCTACACTGTAAAAAATGGTTGTGATTTCAACTGTAAAAAAAACTGTAAAAATGCTACAGTACAAATCCGTAAGCTGGTTAACAGTATGTGTCCTTAATATATATACGGCGAATAACCGTAAATTGACTTTCCCAGAATTCCCTGCTTGGCACATCACTTTTCATGCTATTACTATGGATCTTTTTAGTTGTTTCCCCATCAGTAATGTATATTAGTGAGTTATGTTAGATCTAATGTTTATTTCATGACTTTACTTTTATGCGTGTTACCGTACTGGTCTTTAGTAGCTGTGTGAATGACACTGAGCACCTTCTTTACACATACACTTTTCTGCTTGTGGGAAAAGTTGTTAGTGATGAGCATTGGTTTGTTATGTATGAACTTTCTCATCACCACCTGCATATGCCTGCGTTAACCTGTCTATCTGTGTAACAAAAGATGTGTAGATGTTGCTAATTTAAAATACAGACCTATTACCTCTATAAATTAATAAAATACGGTAGTTTACTGTAAAAATGAGAATTTACTTTTTACGGTTTGTACCGTATTTTTTACGGTTAAATACTGGCAACCACAGCTGGCATTTTTTTTACTGTTTATTTTACAGAATAATTTTTTACAGTGTGGACAAGCAAAACATATGGTCTTGTTTTCAGTAATAACATGCCAATATTAAGTGAGTTTTTCCTTAAAACAAGCACAATAATCTGCCAATGGGGTAAGCAAAATAATCTTGTTTTTCCTTTTGACATAAGATTATTTTGCTTGTTTGAAGTAAAAATTGGCATCTTATTTCTCAAAACAAGACAATATGTTTTGCTTGTCTAGAAAATTCTTCTTGATTTAAGATTTTTAAGATATTTTAGAAACAAGATAAAAAATCTAAGAACATATTTTTTTGCAGTGTTTAAAGTCACCATGAAATCAAAATGTACTCTTCTTATTAGAAATATGTATACAACAGGGGTCTCAAACTGAAATTAGCGAGGGGCCACTTCAGTGACTGACAATTCATACTGTAGGAGGGCCGTTTTAACATTCAAGCACAAGAAAAAAAGTGACCTGATGTTTACATTTCAAGCATTACCTGTCACCAGTGATGATGCGAATGAGCACGTTTAATGCTTTACACAACTGCTGAAATATATGTGTGGCTGATTAAATTAGCATTTTGACATTTAAATAGTCATAATAATGATAATAATAAATATTATTATTCTGTCCCAACCAATTGTCAGCGCAAGAACAGCTGAAATAATCTGGGTAACTTTACTGACTCTACAGGCCATTGTTCTTCTTAGTATCTTTGTTTTTTTGTAAAACTACAACAAAGAGGGGGAAAGTAAGTATATATTCACGTTTACTTTAACATGTTCAGTTCAACCAGCAGTAAAGTTTTCATAGAAATCTCACTGAGAAAAATCTATTAAATAAGAGCATTTGAATCGAATATTAGCAAAATTAGCATATTTGTTACACCACCAGCATAACATGCAAGCCATGATAAAGTATTTGTTCAACAAAACACAGCTGCTATGAAACTGAAAATAATCAAACGACCCTCGAATATTTACAAAAAATAGATTTTTAGTAAAAACAGAGCACTCATGCACATTTATTTCAACGTTTAAATCAGCCACAGAAATAATCTGCATGTGCGTTACTCTTAACCACACGCTGAGTAAAAATGAAAGTAAAACTGAAATACAGTATAATACACTGCAGTACTTTAAACGTCCAATAGTTGGGGGGTCAAAACCACAAGTGGCTATACGCGACACACACAATAACGATAGTGATTCAAAAACATATGTTTTGGGGGGCCCCAATCATGTTATACTTTTGAGCTGTGAGCCGGGAGTTTGAGACCCCTGCTATACAATAGAGGAGTAATTGTTATAAATGCAACATAATCTCACAGCAATTCGTAAGTTTTTGATTTAGTGGCTAATTCGTATGAGTTTGTACAATCTAATTTGTATAATTTAGTACAATTTGCTCATCCCCCAATGATGGTTGGGTTTAGGAGCGAGGTTGGGTGCCACGCCTCCTATTTAAAATTGTACGTTTTCGTACGACTCAACTCACACAAATTCGTATAAATTAGCCACTAAACTGACAAAACGTTAAATACTTACATTTCCTAATGAGATCAGGCTGTATAAATGATGTGCAGTGCTCAGCATAATTGAGTACAGTCCATTTTGAAAATTAATATTTTTTCTCAGTGAATATAGGCAGTGTATTTTGGTGCATTTAAACAAAACAGATTTATTAAACAGATATAGTTATAAAAATAATATTTTAGTCACTAAACATATTTAGAAATTGAAAGATAATGTAATTAAATTTAAGCTAAATATTTCAAAAATAAACTACAAACTTGATTTTTTCAATTTTTTTTATTTGTATTTAATATTTTTCTATAGCATAATTTGGGTGTACTAGTTACATTTGGCTTCAGTACTGACTAATCTAATGTATATGCACAAATATAATATTGTATAGCTTCCTATTAAAAATATGAATTTAAAAGAGAGATTTGTGAGGGGTGTACTTATATATGATGAGCACTGAATACAGAATGTGAACTTCATTGTTTCGTAAAAAATCATTTGCCCTCATAATCTTTTATCAAATACAATCTCAAATCAGAAAAAATTGGGACAGTATGGAAAACGCAAATTAAAAGAAAAAGATAGCGATATGTAAATTTACTTTGACTTGTATTTCATTGCAGACAATACAACAAACATTATTTATTGTGTTTATCATGATTATTATTGTTTGTTTGTTTAAAATAATCACATATTCCAATTTTGGTTCTTGCAACACATTTCAAGAAAAGTTGGAACAGTAAGCATTGACCTCTTTGTAATGTTGCCATTTCTTTTCACAACACTTAAAATACGTTTAAGGACTGAAGACACCAAGTGATGATGTGTTTCAGGTGTAATTTTGTCCCATTCTTCCTGTGAACAAGTCTTAAGGTGGGCAATTCAATTCAATTCAATTCATCTTTATTTGTATAGCGCTTATACAATGTAGATTGTGTCAAAGCAGCTTCACATGGAAGTTTATAGTGAATTGAAAAGTGTCAGTTCAGTTTTCAGTGTTTAAGTTCAGTTTAGTTTAGTTTAGCTCAGTTCAGTGTGGTTTAATAATCACTACTGAGAGTCCAAACACTTAGGAGCAATTCCATCGATGCGCAGCTCTACAGATCCCGAACCATGCAAGCCAGTGGCGACAGCGGCGAGGAAAAAACTTCACCAATTGGCGAAAGTGAAGAATTTAAAAAACCTCGAGAGAAACCAGGCTCAGTTGGGCACGACCATTTCTCCTATGGCCAAACGTCTTGTGCAGAGCTGCAGGGCAACAGTACTTTTTTGCATTTTGCACTTCAAAATGTGCCACATTCTCTATTAGAGACAGGTCGGGACTACAGGCAGGCCAGTCAAGTACCTGTACCCTTGTCCTCTGCAGCAAGGACTTTGTAACATGGTTTTGCATTTTATTATTGAAATATGCATGGGCATCCCTGGAAAAGAAGGCAGGATATTGTGCTCCAAAATCTCGGATGTACTTTTCAGCATTAATGATGCCATCACAGAAGTGCAAGTTATCTTTGCCAAGGGCACTGACACAACCCCATACCATGACAGACTCTGGCTTTTGGACTTTTTGCTGGTAACACTCTGGATGATCCTTTTCTTCATTGGTTCGGAGCACACAGTGTCCAAAGTGTCCACACAGTGTCCACTCCCAAAAAAAAAACCTGAAATACTGATTCGTTTGACTACAGTACACTTTTCCACTGTGTTATGGTCCATTCCAGATGACTCCAAGCCCAGAGAAGTCAATGGCGTGACTGGACACTGTTAACATAGGGCTTCGTGTGGCACAGTACAGTTTAAACTGGCTCTTGTGGATGTAATTATGTATCGTGGTACTTGACAAAAGTGTGCTAAAGTAGTCCTGAGCCCATGTGGTTATATCGCTTATAGATGAATGAGGAGTCTTGATGCAGTGTCATCTGAAGGATTGGAGATCACGGTTGTTCAGCTTAGGCTTGCACCCTTGTTCTTTACGCACTAAAATTCCTCCGGATTCCATTAATCCAAATGTCTTCCTGTTTTTCTTTGAGGTATGTTGTTTTTAAACATTTCAATAATTTTCTCACATAATCGTTGGCAAACTGGCGATCCTCTGCCCATCTTTGGTCCTAAAGGACTAGACCTTTCTTGGTTGCTGCTTTTGTACCAAATCATAATTACAATCACCTGTTAACATCACTGGTTTCAAATTATATCATTACTTTAACAATTTACCTGATTACTAGCCCTAAACTTCTCCTGTCCAAACTTTTTTTGGACATGAAATATTTTGTGTTCATATTGTCTGCAATGAAATACAAAAAAAAAGTAAATTGGGAAATCAATACTTTATTTTTTTATTTGCGTTTTCTATACTGTCCCAACCTTTTCTGATTTGGGGTTGTAGCATAACCTTTCATCCCCCCTCGAAATGTTTTTTCTAAATTTCTGGTCACATATATTTCCCTTAGGGTGCTTTTAAAGTATTTTTAGAGCTGCAGATCTCAGAGATTTAATATGTTCCCAAATGATTCTTGTTCAAAATATGTTTACAGTATATAATTTCCATAAATTACAGTCACACTGAATGACATTTTAATGGTGGTGTTCTGTAAATCATGGTTAAAAAAAGTCACCAGAAAGGACATATTCTAATATACAGAAAAATACTACACTTTTATATTGTGTCTGCATCACTGACCCATATATTAATTCACAGTAAATTAACGCTAGTAGTTAAAACTGACAACATGTGTACTGTAGATCATCAACTCTCCCGTTTTTCCCGGGATTCTCCAATATTTTACAATTCTATCCCGCTATCATGACGTAAAGGTATTTTCCTGTATTTCTCCCATATTTTTTATCTTTCTAAGAAGGGTGGCAATAAACATTATAGGGCCGATCCTCCCTTTAACGCAACCTATAACGCCAAACCACCAGGGGACACCCCTTGCTCTTAAATGTGAGTATGCTCTGTGCTTTCATTTTATTTAGGCATGAAAACACTTTGAAATAAATATAAAAAACATCAGGATTCCCTTCCTTTTTACTTAATTACTATTATGCAATCCTCAAAACAGTCAGTTCATGTAGCAGTGCATGACTGTAAGACGCGCTCCATAGTGATATATAGACGCTGTTTCCCGAACGGGGTCACAGACAATATTGAAGAGGGGGGGCTTGGGGGAGGGGGGGTAGATATGGGGTATCCGCCCCCAGATATCTGATATGGGTGGTAGGCCCCTAATAGTATCTCTAGTGGCCCCGAAACGGTGTGGGCCCTTAGAATTGCCCTAACTTTTCCCCCCTAGCGACGCTCCTGTCTGTTAATTTAAATAGGCTAAACTGTTTGCTAATTTCTTTGCAGCTTGTTCTAATGTATACTACTATTCTATCCTTTGTAAATAATAATAATAATAATAATAATAATAATAATAATAATAATACTGATTACTGATCGTTTCAACTGTTTATTTATAATGAAACAGCTCCAGATGAACATATTTAGTAATTTGAGGGGGGCGGGCGGAAGGGATATCCCTTATTTTTACATCCCAATGTTGACAGGTACGGTGTAAATGTACAGTTGAAGTCAAAATTATTAGCCCTCCTGTGATAGTTTTTTTCTTTTTCAAGCATTTCCCAAGGACAAGATCTCGGATGCAAGCGGCCGAAATGAGTTTCCTTCGCAGGGTGGCAGGGAGCACCCTTATAGATAGGGTGAGGAGCTCTGTCACCCGAGAGGAACTCAGTGTAGAGCCGCTGCTGGTGGCTCGGGCATCTGTTTCGGTTGCCTCCTGGATGCCTACCTAAGGAGGTGTTCCAGGCATGTCCCACCGGGAGGAGGCCTCGGGGAAGACCCAGGACATGCTGGAGGGACTTTGTCTCTCGGCTATCCTGGGAACGCCTCCGGATCCCCCCGGAGGAGCTGGAGAAAGTATCTGGGGAGTGGGAAGTCTGGGGTTCTCTCCTAAGACTGCTGCACCCGCGACCCAGCCAGGATAGAATTAAAGCAGTTTTTTAAGGTCAGTAATAGTAGCCCTCTTAAGCAATATATATATATATATTTTTTTTGTCGTTAACCTAATAAACCTTTAAAAGTCACTTTAAGCTGAATACTAGTAGAGGGGTGTCCAGACTCAGTCCTGGAGGGACAGTGTCCTGCATAGTTTAGCTTCAACTTCTTTCAATACACCTGCCTGAAAGTTTCAAGAATACCTAGGGAAAGCTTGATTAGCTGGTTCAGGTGTGTCTAATTGGGGTTGGAGTTGAACTTTGCAGGACACCGGCCCTTCAGGACTGAGTTTGGGCACTCCTGTACTAGTATCTTAGGGTGCTTTCACATCTGTAGCTCGGTTCATTTGGTCCAGACAAAGGGCAACAAATAATACATTGTAGCATTTTCTGCCATCTTTCGGTCATTGTCACACCACACTGATTGCTTTGGTTGGAACCAGTTGAAAAGAACCAAAACGCAGTCATCTGACAAAACCCACATCACTCATTGGCCAGATGTTATTGAACGTATTTCCTAAACTGCTTATCGATTGGTCAGAATTCACGTGCAGGAAAATGCCAATGGAACTCCCACAAATAAACAAACCGGCAGACACAAAATGTTGATTTTCACTATGGAGCTACGACTGAGCTGACTGATTGTATCCCTGCTCATAGTATACTATACAGTTTGTATACATCATTTTAGATTATAGAGTTTGAGAATGAAGCGCGGCTGAGGCTGGAAAACAATGTTTTAAGAGCAGCATTGCAAATGGCGAAGGCGCATCGCACGTCACTTCAGAAGGAGTCGTGAATTAATTTTGCTAAACTGCGACATGGTCATCTTCCAGAAATATTACCAACAATCCATCAGGTAATGTTTTCCCCCTCTCTCTATCTGTTGGTAAAGCGCTATCAACAAATATTTTCCTCCACATTCCATAATGCACAGCGCATCGGCCTACGGCAGCTGGATTAGTCCAAAAAGGCGCAGTACTTTTTGCGGTTGGGTGTGTTTTAGTTCGGATCATATTCTCACCACAAACGAACCGCTCCAGGGTTTGTTTGAAAGCGTACAGAGACCACCTTTTCAAGGAGGTCTCGGTACGCTTTTTTGGTCCGCTTTTGGTGTGCACTCGAGTATGATTGCTACATTCACACCTGCCCAAATGAACGTACCAAGAGGGAAAAACAACTCTAGTGCGATTCAACTCGAGCTAAATAAGGCAGGTGTGAAAGCACCCTTAAAATAAAATACTATGTACTGTTATCATGTTATTAGAAATGAGTTATTAACTAAACTATTATGCTTAGAAATATGTCGAAAAAATCTTCCCTCCGCTAAACAGAAATTGAGAGAAAAAAATATATACAGGGGGCTAATAATTCTGACTTCAACTCTATATTACATCGATACATCAATCACACATACATATTCCTACATGAGTAGAGCTTCTGTCGGATCCTGTTCATTAAATCTGACATCTGTGTGACTGTTCCCGCCTCACACACTTACACCCATTTATTCCAGCACTAAATGAACAAGGAATCTTGGAACAAATCCCACAGAAAGACAGCAGGGAAACGCGGCTGTAGAGAATCGATTCTCTGTGGTGTTTAGGGTGGCAATGGCTGCGCTGAAGAGGCCCGAGCTCTTGGGGCGAAAACGGCTCTCTGTCAATAGCTCTGAAATGCTATCCTTGTCTCAAGTAGTGCTCCACTTCACAGAGGACTGCTCCATTCTGCTGAGCCTCTAATAACAACTCTCTTCACAGATGAGGAAAACAGCGCCTACAAGCCTAAAGAGTTTCAGCTCAAGTGTGAGGAGTGCCGCTATCAACAAAACACCATCAATCCACTCCAGGATGAAGATTTTTTATTTTTTTTGTAGATGAAATTTGTCAAGAGAAATTGTTGGACTTTACATGCAAGTTTATGGTATGGTAACACTTTAGTTTAGGGCACAATTCATGGTATTTATAGATGGCGTATACTGCATTTGTTTAAGTTAAATTGTTCTTTGATACCTACATAGTAGGTTTATGGCTTTGGTAAGATCAAAACAAATCTACAGAAACGGTATTATAGGCTCATCTATTACTCCATAAAATACTCCTATAATCAGAAGGTCTATGATTGACCATATATGGTTTGTGTCGTGAATATTATTTAAGCTTAATATTAATGTCTTGCGCTGGGTATGCCCCATTACACTATTTTGGGAGTTTCTCCATTGACACCAATGTACTGTATTAAAAATAAATAAGTTCAAAAACAGAAAAAAGTAAATGGAAACCAAAAAAAAAATGTAAACAGAAAAAAGTACAACAGAATTTACAAAATGGAAAGCAAACATATTCATTTAAACAAAAGCAATTTTATATAAAAAATTAAATCCTAATATATTACGTTTACACATGCAGCAATTCTTAAATTTTTTGGCTGGATTCAGTGATTGCATTCAAATTTTCTGCATCGTGGACAGCACCGGCCCATATATTGTGATGATCATGTCATATGGCTCATTGCCAGTGAGAAAACCATGGAATGATAACAATACCATCTACACTTCCCAATGCTTAATCTAGACCCACACTACAGCCTATTTATTCTGAACACCCACTTTCAGTCAAAAATATGTTGAATAACACAAAAAGATTGCTGAGATTGGTGTTTAATGTTGACTTAAATGGCAAAAAAAGACATAATAAAATTGTTTACAGACAAGATTGCTCCCCTGTTGCACAACAGCTGCATCAAATGCCAAAGCATGTGTAAGAAGCACACAGATGGTGTTGCCATGTAAACAAAAGCAAAAAGCTCCACAAATTCACCAAGCAATTATATACAAGCAGACAAGTAAGCAAACACACTCATTAAACAAAGGCTATAGGCTTGAAATAGCAAGATACTTCACTATATTCTTACTGTTCCTGGAGTAAATAGCATACTACACTCTCAGAAATAAAGGTATGCGAGCTGTCACTGGGGTGGTACCTTTTTAAAAGGTACATATTTGTACTTAAATGGCCCATATTGGTATCTCAAAAGAATATATTAGTACCTAAAAATTAAGAGGAACACTTTTGTACTTTTTAGGTACCAATATGTACCCTTGAGGTATTAATATGGACCTTTAAGGTACAAATTTGTACCTTTTGCAAAGGTACCACCCCAGTGACAGCTCGCGTACCTTTATTTCTGAGAGTGTATAAGTACTACTCCTGCAGTAAGTTGTATGTGTACATTATGGCTGCACAATATTGATAAAAATCAGACATTGCTATATTTAGTTTTTGTGATAAATATTGCAATATACAGTTAAAGTCAAATTATTCACCATATTGTGAATTTCTTTTTCAAATACTTCCCAAATGATGTTTAACAGAGCAAAGAATAAAGAAAAAAACTTTAAGGTCAATATTATTAGCCCCCTTAAGCAATATTTTTGTCAATTATTTACTGAACAAACCACTGTTATACAATTACTTGCCTAATTACCCTAACTTGCCTACAAGAGGGCTAATAATTCAGGAGAGCTGATAATTCTGGGCCCTATCATACACCAGGCGCAATAAAGTGCAAGACGTCTTTGCCATGATTTGCTGCTATTTTCAGACCAGCGCAACTTTAATTTTCATGTTTTGTGCCACGTTGTTTAAATAGCAAATCCATTTGAACCACTTTGTGGACTCATGGGTGTTCCGGTCTAAAAAAGAGGTGTGTTAAGGTGCATTGTTGGCGTGCTGCTATTTTGAGGAGCTGAAATAGACTGCACCATTGATGAAGTAAAAGCTGATCTAAAGTCGTTAAGATCGTTAGTTATGCACATACGCATGTTCGAACGTTTACACACTGCTTTATACACACAGAATGTACAGCAATACACAAATCTATTTACATATTTAAAAAATAAAGGATTAAAATGTCACAAAAATTATTGATTACTATTTTCTACATAAATCTAAAAACCACTGCCTCCATGCCTTCTTTATGTTGGGGGGCTTTTTCAGTTTATTCATGACAATATCATTTATTCATTCGTTTTCTTTTCAGCTTAGTCCGTTTATTATCTGGGGTCGCCACAGCGGAATGAACCACCAACTTATCCAGCACATGTTTTACGCAGCGGATGCCCTTCCAGCTGCAACCCATCACTAGGAAAACATCCACACTCATTCACACACACAAACTCTATGGACAATTATAGCATACCCAATTCACCTGTACCACATATGTTTGGACTGTGGGGGAAACCGGAGCACCCGATGGAAACCCATGCGAACACGGGGAGAACATGCAAACTCCACACAGAAACACCAACTGACCCAGCCGAGGCTTGAACCAGATTCATGACAATATGCATTTATATAATATTATTATTATCAGTATTATTTATTAGATGCATATTCATATTTGTTTTAATAAAAACAAGTTTATATTTGTCCACCTGTGGGGTTTTGGAGACGTCTGCATCACCATATGAATAGGATGTGTGTTTGGGTATAGCTCAGTTTTTTGACCACACTTCATTATTGTCGTTTATTTATTCATTTGCTAGAAATTAGAACTGAAAATACAAATAGTTTTGCACTAATAGGAAATTAAATATATATGCTATTGGATGTCTTCAGTGGAGTGAGTTTTCATTGCTTCATTACCCCACGAAAGTAAAGGAGTAAAGAATAAAAGTAAAGAGAAAGTAAAGAGGCTGAATGGAGGAGGCTCGTTCTTTATCCTCGCGCTGCAGATGCTCTGTTTAACTGTTTTCTAGCTAGTGAAGCGTTCAATTACAAAGTCGCCATGTAAACAGCAAATGCGCCATGGCGCGACACAGCTGACTCTTAAAGGAAATGAGAGATGAGACTCTAATTGGTTTAATGCACGTTATGCTCAAAACGCACCCATAACTCATTAAGAGAATAAGCACAACCCTGTTAGACCATGTGCTAGGGTGCAGAGCATATTTTTCCGTCCTCAAAATAGCAAAAGTGGATTCAGACACACTCTTATTGCTTTTTGTGCTTTAGACTTTGTGCCTGAATTGTGAAAATAGAGCCCTCTGACTTTAACTGTATATAACACCATATGACCTGAAAACTGCTGCTTGAAAATAAAGTATTAATTTAGATTGATTGGGATGATTCTGTAAGGAAGTGAATCATGCATAAAATTTAATAAACAAATTACAAGAGCATAGATAAATACAAAAGAGCAAATGTAAAAGTGAAATGAACAATGTTTTATGGTTTCCAGGGCAGTCAGATTGTACTCAGGATCATTTTACTCTTACTTGAATAAAATTTAAGATTGTTACTTTTACTTTAGTAGAAATTTCCTCAAGTGCTTGTACTTTTACTCGAGGATACATTTTGGTTACTCTACCCCCCTCTGTGTTTTATGCAAAATATTGTAAAGCTGTAAAATCACATTACTAGAGCAGAGGACCTGTCAAGTTGGTGTCAAGCTTTAAGCAATGAATATTTGCTCGCCATTATTTTCATTGACAAAATTAACACTATATTGATGACAACATGATGAAGGTGCTTAAAAAAAAAATAAAAAATAAAAAATCACTCATTCCTGAATGCTGCGTTTTGCATTTTTAGATGTGAATGGCCCGTTAGCAGGGTCACGCTACTGCTTGCTACCAGAAAACAGCAGCTTGCATTTATCTATTTTTTGATAAATAAAACCCTTTTTTTTCTCCCTCAAGCGCAGAACACAAAAGAATGTCACCTTGCACTATCCCAAAATGCACATACAGTTGAAGTCAGAATTATTAGCCCTCCTGAATTATTACCCCCCTGTATATTTGCCCACAATTTCTGTTTAAAGGATAGGACATTTTTTCCAACACATTTCTAAACATCATAGTTTTATTAATAAATTTCTAATAATTTCTAATATTTTATCTTTGCCATGATGACAGTACGTAATAATATTGTTCAAGATATTAGTATTCAGCTTAAAGTGACATTAAAAGGATTAACTATGTTAACCAGTCAAATTAGGGTAATTAGGAAATTCATTGTATAAAAATAGGTGCGTTCGACTTCATGCAGCGCAGATCGATCAAAGTCTGTCTTAAAGCGGTGCATGCTGGTTAGAAATTGTGTCCGGATTGATGCTGCACGGACGCCACATGACTGTCACATGTGGCATCAAAGTACTGCGACAACGCTCCAAGATCAGACGACTGATTCAGCCCGTCCAGCAACTGAAGAGCGGCTGCTGGAGCTGCCATGACGACACCTACGTTACATGATTGGCCGTGTTCACCGCATGACAACCACGTGTGTTTAGGGTTTAATATAGGAAAACTTCCGTCTCACAAATTTTAAAACAAACAATTAACTTTTCATGTCATCTTTTTCTTGTACACATCATGCTTATTAAAAGACTACAAATATTTGACTGCAGTAATCATCTTTTGTTAAATAATTAGTTCATAAAGGCTAGATCGTTTGCACAGATTTATTTTCTACCTTTTTATACAGACTATTTACTGCATTCAGCTCCATGAACGATTTAAATGATATATTTTAGTGAACACCCTAAATATTAACTCAAATACATATTACAGACTTGAAATAAAATAATTATAATTGATCCTGCCACTCTAAAGGTTTCTTAACAAATTAAGTTAAATAACTATTTTTATTAAATAATTCTCAAATGATTTATATGATTATATATATTTTTTT